>JAPVLO010005232.1:0-11428 GCA_027257055.1 Cephalopachus bancanus | reverse complement strand
CAGCACTAACCAGATTAAGCCCCTGTGAGCTCAAAACATAAAACCTCTGAGATCAGGACGAACACAAGCTAACTTTAGAAGCTCATTGCTCCCATTCTTCCACAAACTGCAGGTTTGGCTTTCACACAACTTATAATCCAAACTCGTGTCACATCTAAGAGCCTTAGTATTGGTCACAGGCTTCTGGGTCATGATCTTAGGATTTATTGAACGTGTAAATTACAGAATATAGTTTTAGAAGACAGCCATTTTGTTGAAAGAATGCGGCTGGGTTACTTGCAGGTAGCCCACTGTGAACTTTGGACTGGGCCACATTCCAAACATTCTGGGATGGGCCACTTTCGTTTGTAAAGTAAATACTTAAGCTTCTATAGTATTGTTTAACTTGGCATAAATCAATCAGCTTAGGATGAAAAAGGTTTATAGAATATGTCAGTCACGGATTAGGTTATCCTTTGTTATGGGATTTTAAGATTATCATATGAAAGGGTTTAAAGGCAATCATTGATTAAGTTTTCATGGATTCAGGTTTCTGGTGGGTGGGGGAATGCCCCTCCCACATCTGACTTTGTGTATAAAAGACCCGTTGTAATTCCCAGTAACACCCATCGCTTCTGCACTAGACTGGAGTCCAGTCTCTTTCTTTCTCTCTCTCTCTCTCTTTCTCTCTTCTTCCCCCAATCGCCGACACTGTCTCCACCTTTGGGGTACCCTGAACCCGGCTGGAGCTGGTCTCCAGCATCCCCTTATTCCTAAAGTCTTGGAAATGATAAGCTCTTGCCCATGAGGGAAGGAAAGACCAACTTTTTTCAGGCCCTGAGAGCTGCAGTGTGAGACACAGCACCTGCATTTCTCAAGCTCTTCACCCTCGGGGATGTTGGTTAGCTCCTCTTCTGTTTATCCTCTCACCACTCCCCACCCCGGGAAAGGAGGAAAAAAACTCAAGTCACAAGTTTGTACCAGCAGGAGCTAGAACTTAGGTCCCTGATTCCTTCTGTCACTTCCCCCACCAGAGGCTGAGGGTGAACCCCTGGGAAAAGGCCTTGGGTTTGCTGGATTGACCCATGCGCCCTCATCTGCCATGGCTGTCCAAGGCAGGGCTGTGGGAGCCAAAGGGCAATTTACTTGCTACTTATGGGTACAATGTGTGCATGCAGATGTGGCCATGACCTAAATATGATACACAGTTAAATGCATTTTGGGGGCAGAAATTAGAGGCACATTTGGCTGTTCAGCTGTAGGTAGTTCTTTTTGATTGTGCATCTGTAAATTGGGTTCTTTTCTGTTGCAAAGAATTGAACAAGCAGAAGAAAGAATCTCAGAGCTGAAAGACCAAAATATGGAATTAACCTAAACTATTAAGAATGTAGAAAAACTTAAGAAGAAAGAAGAAACTCTCCAAGAGATGAGCGATTTTATCAAGAAGCCAAACCTATGTCTGATTGGTATACATGAAGTAGAACGAGAAATGGAAAACACCTAAGAGCAAATTTTCCATTAGGTTATTCAAGAAAACTTTCCTCATTTGGCCAGAGAGATGACAATACAAGCACAAGAGATTCAGAGAATCCCTGCAAGACATCTTACGAGAAGACCAACTCCTAGACACATAGTAATTTGCCTACACAAAGTAGGTATAAAAGAAAAAATCATAAAGGCAGAAAGGGGAAAAAAGGTCAGACTACCTATCAGGGAAGATCAGTCAGAATCGCTGCAGACTTATCTGTAGGAACACTACAAGCTGGAAGAGATTGGACCCTAATCTTTTTTTTTTCTTTTTATTTATTTATTTATTTATTTATTTATTTATTTATTTATTTTTATTGTGAAGTTGTGGGGTACAGTTAAGGGTTAGGTATACAATTGAGTTTCATTCAGGCACCTGTTGATATGGGATGTTTCCCCATACCCAGACAGATATTTGCTACTGTTAATCCCATCTCCCTCCCCCCACCATAGTTTCCCAGTGTGGTCAGTCATTTTCGTATAGTATTGCATTGGATGTTTAAGGTCCATTATATGAGTGAGAACATGTGATACTCGGATCTTTGTTTCTGTGAGAGGTCACTCAGTATTATAGACTCTAGTTCCATCCAGGTTGCTGTGAAATTCATGATTTTGTTCTTTTTTATGGCTGCGTAGTATTCCATCCTGTATATGTACCACATTTTTTTAATCCAGTCCTCTTTTGACGGGCAGCATGGCTGTTCCAGGTTCTTGCTATTGTGAACAATGCTGCAATAAGTATGCGTGTGCAGGTATCTTTTTTATAGAGTGATTTGTGTTCTTCAGGATATATTCCCAGTAGGAGGATTGCAGGGTCATATGGGAGGTTGGTATTTAGAGCTTTTAAGAATCGCCACACTGCTTTCCACAGAGGTTGCACTAGTTTACACTCCCACCAACAGTGTAGAAGTGTTCCCTTTTCGCCACACCCTCTCCAGCAGCTGTTATTTTTTGAGTTGTTGATAATTGCCATTCTGACTGGGTTAGGTGGTATCTCAGTGTGGTTTTGATTTGCATCTCCCTGATGATTAGTGAGGTTGAACATTTCTTCATGTGTTTGTTGGCTGCTCGGATGTTTTCCTTTGTGAAGTGTCTGTTCATATCTTTTGACCATTTTATAATGGGGTTCTTTGTTTTTTTCTTTTCTGCATGCTTGAGGTCCTTGTAGATCCAGGATGTTAAGCCTTTGTCAGACCCGGAGTTGGCAAATACTTTTTCCAAGTCTGTAGGCTGTCTCCCTGCTCTCTTGATGGTTTCTTTGGCTTTGCAGAAGCTTGTCAGTTTAATAAGGTCCCACTTGTCTATTTTCTCTCTTATGAGCTGTGGGTTTTGGGTTTTGTTCAGGAATTGGATGCCAGTTCCGATTTCCATAAGGGTTTTTCCTTCATTTTCTAAGGTTCTTATGGTTTGAGGTTTTACATTTAGGTCTCTGATCCATTTGGAATTAACCTTTGTGCATGGGGATAGATAGGAGTCCTGTTTCAATCTTCTGCATGTGGTCAGCCAGTTTTCCCAGCACCATTTACTGAATAGGTTCTCCTCTCCCCAGTGGTAGGTGGTGGAGGCTTTGTCAAAGATGAGTTGGTTGAAAAGTTTAGGTTTTGCTTCTGGAATCTCAATTCTATTCCATTGATCTATATGCCTGTTCCTATACCAATACCAAGCTGTTTTGATGATTGTAGCTTTATAGTAAAGTTTGAAGTCTGGTAGTGTGATACCACCTGCTTTATTGTTTTTGCTGAGGATTGTTCTGGCTATTCTTGGACGTTTGTGTTTCCATATGAATTCCTGCATTGTTTTTTCTAGGTCTGAGAAGAATGTTGCTGGTAATTTGATGGGTATTGCATTGAATTTGTAGATTGCCTTAGGTAAGATGGACATCTTCACAATGTTGATTCTTCCGATCCATGAGCATGGGATATTTTTCCACTTGTTTGTGTCAACTTTGATTTCTTTGAGCAGTGTTTTGTAGTTTTCCTTGTAAAGGTCTTTCACATCTCTGGTTAGGAAGATGCCAAGGTATTTCATTTTTTTTGCGGCTATTGTGAATGGAATTGTGTTTTTTATTTGGGTTTCTGTTTGTTTATTATTGGTGTAGAGAAATGCAATTGTCTTTTGTACATTTATTTTGTATTCTGAGACTTTGCCAAAAGTCTTTATCAGTGTAAGGAGGTTTTTGACAGATTCTCTTGGGTTTTCAAGGTATACAATCATGTCGTCTGCAAAGAGAGATAACTTGACTTCTTCTTTTCCTATTTGGATACACCTGATTGCCTTCTCTTCTCTGATTGCTCGAGCCAGGACTTCCAATACTATGTTGAACAGGAGGGGTGAGAGTGGGCATCCTTGTCTTGTTCCAGTTTTCAGGGGAAATGGTTCCAATTTTTGTCCATTTAGGACTATGCTTGCTGTGGGTTTCTCGTAGATGGCTTTTACTATTTTGAGGTATGTTCCCCGTATGCCAAGATGTTCAAGGGTTTTTATCAAGAAGGGGTGCTTGATTTTATCAAAAGCTTTTTCTGCATCTAATGATATAATCATGTGGTTTTTGTTTTGACATCTATTGATGTATTTAATAACATTTATGGTTTTATGAATGTTGAACCAGCCTTGCATCCCAGGAATGAAGCCTACTTGGTCATGATGGATGATTTTTGAGATGTATTGCTGAATCCGGTTTGCTAGGATCTTGTTGAGAATTTTTAGCATCTATGTTCATCAAAGATATTGGCCTGTAGTTCTCTTTCTTTGCTGGATCTTTACCTGGCTTGGGTAT
Source organism: Cephalopachus bancanus (assembly GCA_027257055.1). NCBI lineage: Eukaryota > Metazoa > Chordata > Mammalia > Primates > Tarsiidae > Cephalopachus > Cephalopachus bancanus. The sequence continues at coordinate 7,146 of JAPVLO010005232.1, read as the reverse complement.
CAATGTGATGTTGGCTTCGTAAAATGATTTGGGGAGCGTTCAATCATTTTCAATCGCCTGGAATACCTTCAGTAGGATTGGTATCAGCTCCTCCTTAAATGTCTTGTAGAATTCTGCTGGAAAGCCATCTGGTCCAGGGCTTTTTTTTGTAGGAAGTTTTCTTATTACGTAGTCGATTACCTTGGTTGTTATTGGTTTATTTAAGGTCTCAATTTCTTCTTGTTCCAACTTAGGTAGGTTGTGTGATGTCAGAAAGTCCTCCATTTCCTTAAGGTTTTCAAGTTTGTTTCCATACAAGTGTACGTAGTAGTCTCTAATGATCTTTTGTATTTCTTCAGGGTCAGATGTGACTTCATCTTTTGTGTTTCTGATTGTGCTTATTTGGTTTTTTTTCTCGTTTTTTCTTGGTCAGTCTAGCTAGGGGACCATCGATCTTGTTTATTCTTTCGAAGAACCAGCTTTTTGTTTCATTGATTTTTTCTATTATCTTTTTGTCTTCTATGTCCTGGATTTGGGCTTTTATTTTGGTGATCTGGATTCTTCTGCTGAAATTAGGTTTTTTGTGGTCTTGCTTTTCCAGCTTCTTTAGGTGGCTTGTTAGGTTGTGAATTTCTGTTCCTTCCATTTTCCTCATGTGTGTTTGTAGGGATATAAATTCCCCTCTTATTACAACTTTTAAGGCATCCCAGAGATTTTGGTAAGATGTTTCTTCATTTTCATTTGTTTCCAGGTATCTTTTGATCTCTGTTTTGATGTCATCATTGACCCAGGAGTTATTTAGCATCATGCTGTTTAGTGTCCATGTCTTTGTGGGTTTTGGGGGGACTTTGTTGGTGTCAATGTTTATTTTTATTCCACTGTGGTCCGAGAAGGTGCATGGTAGAATTTCAGTCCTTTTAAATTTGCTTATACTTGATTTGTGTCCAATTATGTGGTCGATCTTAGAATATGTTCCATGTGGTGATGAGTAGAATGTGTATTCTGTGGTCTTTGGATGGAGTGTTCTGTAGGTATCAATTAAGTCTATTTGGTCCAGAGTCTCATTGAGGTTCCAGATCTCCTTGCTGATTTTTGTCCTGATGATCTGTCTAGGGTTGTGAGTGGTGTATTAAAGTCCCCAGTTATGATGGTGTTAGAGTCAATGTCTTTCTTTAGTTTTCCTAGAAGTTGGTTTTTGAATGTTGGCGCACCTATGTTGGGTGCATATATGTTTAGGATAGATATTTCTTGTTGATGGAGTGAACCTTTTATCATTATGTAGTGGTCCTCTGTATCTTTTTTAATTTTGATAGCTTAAATGGTATTTTGTCTAAAATTAGGATCACGACTCCTCCTTTCTTTTGTGTTCCATTCGCCTGAAAATTTGTTTCCCATCCTTTTACTTTGAGTCTGTGTATGTCCTTTCTAGTGAGATGGGTCTCTTGAAGGCAGTATATTGTTGCCTGGTGATATTTTATCCATTTTGTCATTCTATGTCTTTTTAGTGGTGCGTTTAGTCCATTCACATTCAGACTAATTATTGAAATGTGAGAGTTCGTCCCTATCATGGGGTTCTTATTGAGTTGTTGTTCTTCCACTTGGTTTTTTCTTTTTTCTTTTTGTCTTTCTTTTGGTTTTGGGGTTGGTTCGTGTATATTTTATTCTTTTCCCTGTACTCTTGTGAAGAATGTTGTTCTTTTTTCCTTTTCTTCTGTGTTTAGTACTTTCTTAAGTGTTTCATGTAGAGATGGTTTGGTGGCAGCATAAGTTCTTAGGGACTGGATATCTGGGAAAGATTTGAATTCTCCCTCACTGATGAAGCTTAGCTTGGCCGGGTAGGTTATTCTTGGTTGAAATTGTTTATCTTTTAGGACTTTGAAGATAGGGCTCCAAGCTCTCCTAGCCTACCGGGTTTCTGCAGATAAATCTGCTGCTATTCTGATTGGTCTTCCATGGTAGGTGATCTGGCCTTTTTCTCTTGCTGCCTTTAGGATTTTTTCTTTTGTGCCTACTTTATTTAGGCGAATTATTATGTGTCTAGGAGTTGGTCTTCTCATTTGTTGTCTTGTGGGGGTTCTCTGAATCTCTTGTGTTTGAATTTTTGCATCACTGATTAGATAAGGGAAGTTTTCTTGAATGATCCCATGGAAAGTTTGTTCCAATTTGGTCTCTGTTTTTCTTTCTGCCTCAGGGAGTCTGATAATTCTTAGGTTAGGCCTCTTGAGGTAGTCACTCATCTCTTGAAGGTTTTGTTCTGTCATTTTGAGCTTATTTTCTGTGTTTTTAAGAGTTTGGGTTATTTCTATATTTTGGTCCTCAAGCTCTGAGATTCTTCTGCTTGGGTAATTCTGCTTTCCATGCTTATCAATTTGTTATTTATTTCATTCACAGTATTCTTTATTACTGTTATCTCAGATATCAGCTCCTTCCTAGTTTCTTCTTGTGTCTCCTCAATTTTTTTAATCTCTCCATTATTGTTTTGATATCTACATTTGCATTTTGAGACCCTTCATTCTGGGGACTTTTCATTGTTTGCATTCCAAAGTCAGTTTTCTCAATGTCTGCTCTCCCAGGCGTCTGGGAGAGACCCATACTCTTCTTTTGGTTTTTCTTCATTTCTGTAGATTTTTCTCCCTCTCCCCCTTTCCCTCCCCCTCTTCAATTCTGTTTTTGAGGGAAGGTGGGGTTGCTTTTATTTCTCTTCTGCAATGACCCGTTCTTCCTTATGAGGGTCTTCTGGCTTTGTTCACTTTTCCCCCTGCTTTTCAGTCTGTCTATTCAGCAGTATGCAGCCTTGGTCCTTTGGAAAACATAATGTATGGCTCCATGGTTTCCCATTCATATTTGCTTCATGTATCCAGCAGGTTCGACCACAGCTGCGGGCCTCGCCCCTGGGATCAGAGGCGGGTCGGACCCTAATCTTTAATGCTCTCAAAAATAAACAATTTCAACCAAGAATTTCCTACCCAGCCAAGCTAAGCTTCATCAGCAATGGAGAATTAAAATCCTTCCCAGACATCCAATTCCTAAGAGAGTATGCTGCTTCCAAATCAACTCTACAGGAGATGCTTAAAAAGGTGATGTGCACAGAAGAAAAAAGAAACAAAAGAAAGACCATACACTTCACAAGATCATACACACAGAAGCAACAGAGCACATAGCACACCTGCAAAATGAAAACACACACATATATTAACATAAAAACTAAAAAAAGCAAAATAGTCTCACAAGAGCCTTATGCAGGGACAAATTTTTTACATTTCGATAACCAGCCTGAATGTGAATGGACTAAATGCACCACTGAAAAGACATAAAATTTCAAACTGGATAAAAGGGCATGACCCAACAATATGCTGCTCCAGGAAACACATTCATGACAGAGGTCATCTGTGGACCTAAATTAGAGGATGGAGAATAAACTCTCAGGTGAATGGAAGACAGAAAAGGGCAGGAATCACAATTTTAATAGCAGACAAAACAGCCTTCAGGGTATCAAAATTAAACAAATACAGAAAGATACTACAAAATGATAAAGTCTCAATCCATCTACAAGAAATATCTATCCTAAACATATATGCACCCAGCACAGGAACACCAGGATTTATAAAGCAACTACTGAAAAAGGACACTGACTCTAACACTATCATAACTGGAGACTTCAATATCCTACTAACAACCTAGATAGATAACCTAGAGGCCAAAATCAAGAAGGAGCTCCAGAACCTCAACTTGATGCTTGACCAAATGGACTTATTTAGATACCTACAGAACACTCCACCCAACAACCATGGAATATACATTTTACTCATCACCACATGGAACATACTTTTCAAATCAATATCATTGTGAAAGAAAATAGAATCCTGGGACCCTAAACTCACCATGTCAAAGGGGAAGTTAAACTTGGGAACTGAGTCATACAATGCTGCCTTCTTTTTGTTCCCAAACACACAGGTGTAATTTCACAATCTTGTGTCATAGCCTAATTTGTAAGCCAGGTTCCCAAAATGACAGAATGCCACACATCTCCCAGATGGTCTCCTCAAAAATTGCTGAGGTAGAAATTTCTTGTGAGCCCCTAGATGTTTCAGGACACACACATTCTACTAACTAGCCCTAAAATCAAATTGTGCCGAATCTCACCCCAACAATGTAAATTGTCAGCTTGTCTTCACAGATACAGGACAAGGAGAAAACCTGAAATCATCCTGTTGTCTGCCCTGAGATGAATGCATAAGTGGTTTTCCCTCTACTCCCTCTTTTCAAATGTTTACTTTATTTTAGGTAAAATGCAGTTTCCCGAGTGGAAATGAAAGCATAATTGACTTATTTTATGATTCTCTCTTTTCACATGTTAAATGTAGATTTACTGAGTCATCATCAAAGTCTTACAAGAGTGTAACTGGAAGGACAAAAAATCCAAAATGGCATTACCTCAGCCATCGAGATCAGGCTGCTGGGCATGGGCTCATACTTTTGTTTTGTTATAGCTACCAATTACTGGTATACTTTAGTAAATAATATGTTGTTGTGTAATCAGTCCTGCCCTCTCTTTTGCTCTGAAGTAAGTTTCATTCACTCCACTATTTAAAGTCATGATGAAAAACTAGTAAAACTGTAACCTCCCCCAGGAATGGGCCTTTGGATTTTATAATTAACATCTTACTCCAAGGATGAGTTTTTAGCTCTCTTGCATGACAAACCATTTGGACACTGAGAGAAAAAAAAAAACCATTAGGATGACTTCAGCCCTCCTACAATTTTCTTATAGACAACCCACTCCAAGCTAAATGTCTTTTTGTCCCCTAAATTCAAGGACATTTAAAAGTTAATGTTTGTGTCTTAACGCTGTTTTACTGGCCTTGGGCTACTCTCTCTGCCTACATAATCAACTATCTGGCTGCTGCCATCCTGAACAGCTAGTCACCATGACAACTACCCCACTGTTACATTTCACAGAAATGCTCCTGTTCTCAGCCTTCTAATGGAAACCTAATTCTAATTCTAATTCTTCTAATGGAAACCTAATTCTAATGAAGCACTCAGCTTCAATCATTCAGCATCAGATGCTTTTTCAGTGTTTGGCTTCTTTAATCTTGAGGAGGTGGATCAACTTTTTTTTTTTCTAACTCAACTTCTGTATAAACTTTTCTAACCAACTCCTTGTACAATTCTTTGCATCTTTCCTGTGACATGAGCACACTGACTTAACATATGGTGGCCCGTACAGGGAGGGTGAAGTCTCCTGTGCTCTCCCTCTCACTCTCCTCCTTTCTAACTCAGCTCTCTTGTAGATTGCTGAAATTTGGAAGGGAACTAACAGTTCTGGCCAGGACTCTACTTGGCTCTCTGTTATTTTTTCCTTCACCACCCAACCTGAGGAGCTGCTTTGGCTTTACCCTCCCCATCACCTCAGCTTTATCTGGTATGAGGTTACATCACCAGCAAGTTCATGCACTACCTTATCTTGCTAGGAAATCTGTAAATGTAACCTGAGAAGCTTCTTTGTAGTCTCCATCTGGGAATTTTCTTGCTGAGGCCAGGGGCCCTCTGCAGAAATCTTGGCCAAGTCTTCTGAACCTGCGTCTTGGAGCAGCTTTGCTGGGATTTGGGGTTCTCTGCACTATGGAAGTACTACCTTTGGTAGATTGAGGAGATAAATGGGACCCCCTTTCTCATACACTGCTCACATACTCAGGCTGATTTCACTGATCTTAAGCATGGAATGCTGGCTGAGGATGTGGATTGTTTTTGCTGGGATCCAGGGCCGTCTGTGTACTCTCTCTCTCACTATTTTGGCCTCTTCAGGACCACTTTTTTTTTTTGAGTCAGAGTCTCAATCTGTCGCCCAGGCTGGAGTGCAGTGGCATGCTCATGGCCACCACAGCCTTGACCTGCTGAGCTAAGGTGGTCCTTCTGCCTCAGTCTTCCAAATAGCTGGAACCACAGGCATGTGCCAAAATGCCTGGCTAATTTTTTGATTTATTGTAGAGATTAGGGCTCTCAGGCTGGTCTCTGCCTCCTAAAGTGCTGGGATGGATTACAGGTATGAGCCACCGCATCCAGCTGGGGACCATTCTTAAGACCAATCTGTCTCCCCCTCTAGGAGCATGCCTCATGGAAACCCCCAGATGGGTGGCTAAGGGCCCCCTTCATTGAAATGTATTACAAAAGGTCTCAGGAACCTCTCCCTAGAGAGGAGCATCTGCCCTAACCATCTCCTCAATACTATCTAGGCAACCAGGAAGTGGACCCAAGGGTGGTCTCCTGCCTCTAATACTCTTCTTCAGCTTGACCTCTAGTGCTGCCACAGGGGCAAATGGGCCAAGGTTTTCAAAATGGCGTACCACCCAGACCCTTGTTGGTCCTGTGACATACTCTAACTCCCTCTTTAATTACTGTACCTCCTTCCTGCTTTCTCTCTAATGACTCAGAATAGAGGACTAATCCCGGCCCTTTCACTTTCAGCTTCTTCTCTGTCCAACTCCTCAAAATCCTCTCCCTGGCTGCCTGATAACATCCTGATGGCAGCTGTAGTAACTGCAGCAAACAAACAACAAACAAACAAACTAAGCATATGCACTGCCTTTTCCTCCTCCTACCTTCTCCTCTCTTCACCTGCCCACCTTCACTCCGGACCTTCCTTTAAACCTTTCAAACTGTTCACCAGCTTCCCCTTAGAAAAGCGGCCAGAGCAAAGGGTATTATTGAAATTAATGTCTCCTTTTCCATGATAAATCTCTCTCTCAAATTAGATCTAAACTGGGACTATCTGCCCTCCTCCCAGACTAAAACAAAGGACCCACATATTGGTTAAGAAATCCTGTTAACTCACAGAAAAAGCAGCCTATTATCATTTTAATCTGCTTTTCCAAACAAACTTCCAAGTACTCTTTTTCTTTTTGAGTCGGAGTCTCACTCTGTCCCCCAAGCTGGAGTGTAGTGGCATGCTCATGGCTACCGCAGCCTCCACCTGATGGGCTCAGGTGATCCTTCTGCTTCAGCCTTCCAAGTAGCTGGAACCACAGGCATGTGCTGCCACGCCCAGTTAATTTTTTATTTATTGTAGAGATGAGGTCGCACCATGATAACCCGTGGCACTAGTTAAAAATTCTCTTGTTCATCCTTATTTTCCACAATGCAAAATGCAACCTGCCAAAATAACAC
>JAPVLO010005231.1:0-11364 GCA_027257055.1 Cephalopachus bancanus | reverse complement strand
AAAATGTTCATATTTGCCTGAACTTTTCATTTTCACATGTAATATAAATTCTGGAACTGCAAAACATCTCTTCATTCTTCAATTCTATGTATCTATGATTCTACCTATTAAAACAGGATAATGACTTAATTTTCAGAAATCAGATATGTATTTCTAAGAATCTATAAATTTTCTATACAAAAAAACCAATGTCTAGCACATTTATGCTACCACATAACTTTGATATAGAAAACAGAAGGCAAAAGAATTTTCAAAGACATGAGTATAAAAAAGTAAGCATACATTCTCATAACTCAACATAAAGATTTGAACTGCTTCTTAGTTAAATTTTCAAAAGTCAATAATTTCAATTTTTTTATCTTACTGTGGAAGACATTTAATGTGCAGGTTTTCTAACCACTCTTAGCTCACAGCTGACAAGAGAGGTTATATTTCTAAGCCTAAAAATAATAAATTATTGTTTTTATCAGCATTCCCAGAGGAATTTCATTGTTTTATATAAATATTAAGGTTAATAATTAAATTTATAGCTTCAATAGTGAATCAAATAATTGAAAACTTAGTCTCTTTAGTCATTAAAGAAGTAATCTATCTTAATTAAAATCACATTTCATACCACTGCCATTTAAAAAAAAGTAGTGTATATTTGTTACCCATATAATTTTAATTGAATAAAGGAGAAAGCTCACATAGTAATGAAGCTTTATTCATTTTCCTACTTATTTTTATCAGTCACAGCAAAATGAATATGCCATACTGTATTTTATGAATTTCATTTATTTCATTAACAGTAAAAGGTCATGTTAAAACAATGTCCAGAAAGGAAAGCATGTGAAAGAGACATGAAACCAAATTGTGTTTACCTGTTGAACCAACCGACCATGTAATGTTGAGATTAAAGTTGTTTGATGCATTAATTGATATATCCAAATTTTTGTTCGACTACCAAAAAGAAAATATTAAGGTTAAAAGTAGAAATTATGCTAAACAGGTATGATTTAGCCTACTGATTTAATTATGTCAATATTTTATTTCTCATTCTCTATACAGCTTGTAAATATTCAAATGGATATGTGTAATGTCATTTACGCATTCTAATGAAGAAAATATAATAAATTCAAAGGTAGATTTAAAGTTCCTCATTTATGTTCTCTACTATAATTTAGACTTTTATAGGTAAGTCAGAGGCTCCTGTAATTTAATATTTGTAGTTTGATTCTCTTTGGTTATAGTTGATATTTAAATGATTAGGTTTGGATTAGCTCAAAGTAATTTTATAAAAGTATAAGATTTTTTGTTGAAAGACCTCTTGTTAGGTGTGTATTTTAATTATTACACAGATATAATCCAGCAGAAAAAAATCTTTGAAATACATAAACTAAAACTTTCAAGTAAAAATGATAGACCTACTCTGATAAAAGAGCAAAGCACATGTTTAAACAGTTACACAGAGGAACACAGAATTTAATTTTATGTCAGTCAACCTGCTTCTTGTCATTTATTAGAACACAGACTCTTTTCACTTAATTTCAGGGAAATTAATGCCTAAGGAATTTCTTTACATGTTGTTTGTGATTTTCTCACTCCAAGAGGTGAGGGACAAAAATAGGTATGATTATAACCATGTAGTACTGTGGGAAGGCAAAGAATGAGAGTTATAATGGATATGTTTAGATTCAAATATTGAGTGTATTATGCTTTGTTTTAAATATACAAATGCTTGTAGAAAAAATTTATACTGATAAGTGAGACCTGACTAGTAAAAGAGAGAGTGGATGAGAGAGAGAGAGAGAGAGAATATTAATTCTTTAGTATTTCTTTTTTTTTTTTCTCACTCTAAATACGATAGAGAAGGTAAGTCAAGACAAAATATACTCCCAATTTTCTGGGTGTCTCTTAGGAAAAATAAACATATAAGTAAGTATATTCCCCATTTCCATTTCAGTCTTTGGGGGAACCTGACAAAAGGAAATGGCCCTTCCCTGAAGAATAGCAATAGAAATAAGGAGCACTGTAAAAGACAAAGTCTTCTGGATGTGTGATAGTCATCCCATTTGAATGATGTATAAGCCCCTTATACTCTCAAATAACATCCACTCTTAATGATTTCCCTACACGGAGGGACAGTTTAGCTGCTATAAAGAACGATTAACAGTGTTCCACATCCATCAAATGGTATTCTCCTCACAGTTTCCAGGAGACAAATATAATTTCAAGAAAAATGATCATCTTGAAACAGCATACAAAATAAATTTTGTTATAATATGATTAAATTATTGTCATACATATTTTCCAGGGTATTGCTCATTAATATTACAGAGACAGTATCTGAGAATTTGATACAATCAAAAATAAAGCCTTGGATTCTAAATATATATAGTAAGTCACAAGGATATGCCATTTTTCACCACAGTCATAATCAGCAATGGCCATAAGTACAAAAAAGAAGTTAACTTCCTTCTTATATTTTATTCATTATCAAGCAATAGAATTATCTGATCAATTCTATTGCATTTATGTCAGCAAGCAGGTAGGTGTGGTCAATAGATTATGTTGTTCAGTTTGGTATGCAAAAGTCTATTTTTAAAAATACCTACTAATGTAGTAGTAAAGAGAAATCCAAATATCAAAGGAAGAAACACCTCTGCCTAGTGACATATACTGATTTATGTTATCATAATGAATTAACCAGATGTGGAAGCCAATAACCACTTCATGTTCAGTAAATCATCTTCATGAGACAATGAAAAGAATTAGTGAAGAGTGTGCGTTGTTGAGTCAAATGACCTTAGAGTCAAATCTTAGCTCTTTAAAAGATGTACTGACTGATAGGGGAACATTATTTGTTCTTTCCAAAAATCAGTTTTCTTATCTCTTAAGTGAGAATAAAATAACGTCCTTCAGAAAATACTTGTGAACGTTGAATGAGATAATTTCTCAAAAACTTTTGGTTTCAGGCGTAATGCTAGTAATTGTGATGTTGTTGTTACTATTAGGTCTAGAGATATGGTATTTATGATTTTCCTTCTCTTTCTTAAATTTTATCTTCACCCAGAGGACCAAAAAAAGACATGCTCATCAAACTCTGAGAAGAGGTGAATTTTTTAAACTGTTTAAGAAGTGGTTAAAAAATAATTGCTTTTTTTTGAGCTGGAGTCTCACTCTGTCACCCAGACTGGAGTGCAGTGGCCGTTCCCGGCCACCGCAGCCTCCACCAGCTGGGTTCCTGCGATCCTTCCGCCTCAGCCTTCCAAGTAGCTGGAACTACAAGCACGCGCTACCACACCTGGCTAATATTTTTGATTTATTGTAGAGATGAGGTCTCGCCAAGTTGCCCAGGCGGGTCTCGAACCCGGCGGCTCAGGCAATCCACTCACCTCAGCCTCCCAAAGCGCGGGATTAAAGGCTGAGCCACCGAGCCCGGATCAATTGCTTTTTTAAGAAAGCAAAACATGGTTCAAACAGTATACCCCAAGAAATCTTAAATCCATATTTTCTCTTCATAACTGTGTATGCCTTATTCTGGGTGAGATAAATATGAAAATGACCTTTGCTATGGTTAAAAATATCAAACAAAATTTCTAATTGATATAAAAAACTATAAAATTCTTCATGAACTTTTAGTCCATCCTCTATCAAGTTTAAGTATTGCCAAAATATATAGAACCATTACTAAATCCCTTTAAAAAGCATTTAGAGTTTAAAAATGCTGCAATAAAAAAGCAATATCATGGTTATATCAAGAAATGACAAAAATCACTCATTTAGAACACTGATGATTAGAGATGAATAAGTTCTGCCTAATAATGCTATGCAGAAATCTATTCCAGAAGTTGTTCATATGAAGACACTGGCTATAAGTGAGTTAAGATTAAGTCTGCTGTCAAAATGTAGAGAGTATATAAATAAATAATTTATGTATCTAATTTTTATTATTATCTAATAGGACAAGTAGGTATTGGACAATAATCCATATTAATTCAGAGATTGTTCCTAGATGAATATATCTTTAATTGAAGGGGATTACACAAAATAATGCTATAAGCATTCTTAGGGGTGCCTCTCATGTTAGTTTTGCATCCTTAAGCATCAAAGAACATGTGTCTGGGCTCTTGGTGTCAATTGGACAAGATAGTAGAAAGAAAAATTGAAAGCTGGGACATTTAGAAGTACTTGGGATTTCTGGAAGTTGAAAGAGGCAAAGATGATGAAAAGAGAAGCAAACTAGAATTGTGACTGATGTGGACATAAGTGTATGACCCTATGGATAATATGGGAAAGAAATATTATTCACTTCCAATTTTGAGTCAAATAGCTCACTTAATTAAATTTCTTAGATACTCAACCCCACAGATTTGAAATAGCTATAAAATAATTACGAAGTGAATAGTAAAGAATGAACTTCTAATACATGCTCCAACATGGATAAACCTGAAAACATTATTATAAGTTAAATAAGCCAGACACAAAAGGACAAATTATAACACATATGAAGGACTTAGAATAAGTAAATTCATAGAGATAAAAGGTAAAATAAAGATACCAGGGGCTGGAAGGAAGTAGGGAATGAGGAGTTATTGCTGAATGGATACAGCGTTTCTGTTAGGGATGATGAAAAAGTTTTATACATAGATAATGGTGATTATTGGACATTACTGTAAATACACTTAATGCCACTGAATTGTACACATAAAATTGTTAAAATAGTAAGTTTTACTTTATGTATATTTTACCACGATAGAAAATAAGTCAGTGATGATTAAAATGCACTTGTAAAACTTTCTTATCACACTGATGAATGTCATTTCTGGAAATATTAGTATATCTTTATCGAAACAAAGATACTCTGTGAAGAAGGAATGTATTTGAAAGAAAGTATCTTTAAACATATTTCACCAAAATATAGTCATTCATTAAAATCTAGGAAATAAGAAGTAGACTAATTGATCTTTTCTTTTTTGGTGATGGGGGCAGGATCCTATTTTACTAGAAAAGGAAAATTTAAGAAAAGATTTTATTATTTGCCAGCAAGTCCAATAAAATATTTTAAAATAAAAAATGGAAATGGTAGGATATAATTAGATTTTACCTATTTGAATGACCATTAAAATACATGTATGCACTTAATAATATGAATTACTTCATAAAAAAACATAACATAATTAATATCTTCATTTTGAATGAGTAGTTTTTAGTTTCAGAAGAATTAAAATTCCACCCAAATAAACCATATGGTTGATATTTCCATTCCCTGAACTTTTTCACATAATAAGGTGTCAGTTGGATAGCAGTATATGTGTGTTATTTCTAAGTAAACTTAGTACCATCTCCTGAATTGTTGGGATTAAAATTCACAATTAATCTCTAATATAATATAATGTCAAAAGTTTGTAAGATTATATCACTGTTGTGGTAAGTTCCTTAGAGAAGCCAGCATGCACATATCTTAAATAAACCAGTGGGTTTAGAAAAAAGACTGAAAACCTAATAGTATGGAATGATGTAAAAGAAGAAAATATATTTACTATAGCATGTTTTGAATTCATGGGTTTTATTTTTAAACAAGAATATTCTGAGTTTAATTGTATAATTGTCAGCATAAATTTCATTATAAGAATGTATAGACAGAAGTAATACATAATTTAGAGTATAGGACTGTGCAAAACATGAAATATCAAACTCAAAAATTCTTTGAACAGCAAAAATATCTAAGTTTCATTTAAAAAAAACCAAAATAAAACAGAATATCTTTCCTGCAAAGGCCTAACAATGTGAAAATTCTGAGAAGAGGTAAAATCACAATGAAAGATGACAAAAAGTTGTATCCATTGATACTAGTACAAGTACATTGTAAAAGATAATATTTATTCCTCACCTGTTCTGGGTTTGCTATAAAGTTTATGGCAGTATGGTGACGATCATCTTCCTGTAATAAGCTGAAGGTAAACTGATAGTCAATCAAAAGGCTGTCTGTGGGGGAAAAAAAGAAGTAGAACCCTGATGTGTACTTATACAAACTATCTGAAAAACAAGTTAAGTGAAGGTATGTTACACACTGGTATGGAAGATAATTATCATTACATGCTAGTGGCCTATTTAAGTTTAGTAAAATATAAATTTTTGTCATCAACAATAAGCAAACCATAGATATGAAGGAAATTCTAATTCCTTAAATATTATATTTATTATTTCTGCTGTTATTACAAAAGGACAACAAAAACTTTATAGACGTGCTGAAAACTATACAAAAATAAGAGAATAAAATAATAGTAATCCATAATCTTATACCTAGAAAGAAATAAGGTTAGCATTTTGGGGCTTTTATTCCAGTTAGAATTCTGTAAATACAGACATTTTGGTACAACTTTAAAACTTTCATAAAATCAAAATTCTTTGAAAATATGAACTTTGATGGCTCAATAATATTTCATTATTTACTGTAATGCATTGAGTTGCTTGTTTCCTACTGTGGTTATTTCTACTTTTAGCAACTTTGAAATGATTCTATGATATGCAACATTCTTAAGATGTGACCTTTATTAAAGTTGAAACATTTAAATATTACAGATTATGAGTGGGTAACCTACATTACATGAGGGTGAAGTATGGCTCATAATATCAAACTATTACTTTTATTAAAATTTCAATTTAGTTTAAATAAATAGAGCTTGAATCTATCTTTTGGATATATACTTTCATGTTATGCCTTCAGCCATTAAAAACTATTAATATAAAGGTTACAGAAAGGATCACTATAACGGATTTATTGTTAAAACTATAAAGACATCATTCATGTTGCTTACCTGTATATTTTATAAGATTCATCCTGCATATTTCTCATATAATTTAGTGTAAGAAAATATTTTATCTTTCAAAGAATTTATAGGTATCCTTATATCTTATAATGAGAATTATCCAATAAATCTTATTTTCAGTTTTCATCTGACTATCCCAAAAAGGCAGAGGAAAATTCAATGTACCAGTGTTGTTCTAGGCCATGAAGACATAACAATAAAAGATAAAAATTTCTGTCCTCATGCTACTTATATCATATTGGATGAATATTGGCAATTAATAACTTAAGTAGATAGTATATCAGATGATGATAAGTCTTCTGGAGAAAAATAAACCAATGAAGAGAGGAGGAAATTGCTTTCAGGATAAGTATGGTTCGACAAAGATCATTTAAAGACAAAAAGATAATTGGAGAACAAGCCATGAAGTTTACTGGATAAAACGTATTCCAGGAGGAGAGAACAAGTACAAACACCTCAAAGCAAGAACAACCCTTAACTGTGACAATAGTGCAGGCAAGAGGTAATGGAAGCCAGGGTAATAACAGTGAGGGTCATAAGAAGTGATCAGATACAGAGAACATATTTTTAATGTACAGCAAACTAAATTAGCTAAATAAATAAATTCACTCTTTGAAAGAAAGAAAGGTAAAATATTGTTTGTTTGTTGTGTTTATTCCTAAGACCAAGCAAAAGTCACCATTAACTGAGATACAGAATAGGTTTTACTGTGGTGGGAGTTGGGGGAATAATTAGGAGCTGAAGTTTTGAAAATGTCAGGTTTGAGATAGTCATTGAATAGCCAGATATTGGGTCAAGCCTAGGAGCATGTCCAGTAGATAACAATGTGTAAATCATCAGCATTTAAATTTAGTTCAAAGCTGTGGAGGCAGAAAATCAACTTTGTAAATAGATAAGAGGACCAAAGGACTGTGACTGTTAAATGATCACATCCTAAAGAGAAACCAGCAAAGGAGACTGAGAAGTGGCAACCTACAGTTTTTAAAAGAAAGAGCAGTGATCACCTTGGCCAAAAAAAGCAGACAGATTCAGAAGCAGGGCAGCAATCGTAAGAAAAGATAATATCTATTAATATTTAGAATGAAGAAAAAATATCACTAAGGAAAAAAAGCAAGCACTTCAAAACTACTTTCACAAATTCATCTGCACAAATATCTTTATTTTTTCAAGACTGAAACTTTCCATTAAGAAGTCAGGAGTGAATGGCCCGTAAGAGGTAGAAAATGGGTGATTTACTACACAAGGAAGTCCTGAATAAAGGCTGCAGTGTCCCAGGCCTACTGACATTCTTCTGCCTTTTAAACTCCAGCCTCTGCCACAAATATGTCCAACCAAATTATTGGCCAGGCATTCAAGTTTGATTTTCCTTCTTCTTGTCTTTTCTTACTTATTAAAGTTGAAAGTACTAAATCAGTGCAATGTACCTTGTGTACGATAATGATCAATCCTAATGTCAGTTAGGCTAAAAAATATAAGCCTAAATGCTAGAACAAAAGTAGTAGGATTATTACTCAATTTAAGGGACTGGTAAGAATACCATTCAGTGAATGTGAATTACTACAAACTGAAGAAAGAAAATTAAGACTTCTACAAAAAATATTTCTTTTTAGAGCTGCTTAGAATGAAAGTGTCCCAGAAGTGAGCTACACAATTTTCCGCTTAGGCAAGAGATTATATATTTCTCCCCAGAATTTCAAAACCATGTTGGTATGTTTGTAGGGAGGTTACAAATGAATAACTATTTGGCATTTAAAACATGTTAAATATGCTTAAATATGCTCAGAACTTTTTTGATATGTAGGGTATAGGATGTAAAACATTAAAATTTAAAATATGTCTCAAGTTTTTGAAAAAGTACATACTTTGAAAACAAGTTTTTATGCTGCATTTATGAACTAATCTATTGTGGAATAAAGCTATAAGTATATGGTATAAAGACTATAAGTCAATTCAAATAATGTATTGCTTTGTTGATAAAAACAGAGAAATGACAAATGAGCAAGAGGAATAAGTGTGATCAAGATAATACAAGAGAGCTTCTTTTTAGATTAGAGAAATAGTATGTTTTTATGCTAACTGGAAAAAATTAGTAGGTGGGTAAAAGGTGATAAGATCTAGTGCAAAAAATAAAGACTGGGTATACTCAGAGTGCAGACAGGAAATCATATACATAGAGTAAGTAGGGAAATGTGGGATCATATGGAAGCTGTCTTTATATTGCCTCTGTTTCCTCAGTAAAATTGGAAAGACTATCTATCAGCTGAGAATGAGAATAGGTATGAAGTATTAGGTAATGAGAGAGGGAAAAGAGATTTAAAATAGTCATCAAAAAGGGAAAGTAATAGACTAAGAAAATATAGCGTAAGATTACTGAACATGAATCTGAAGTGAGACTAATTAGCATAATTGTATGTTTTTCTATAGCTGAGTATGGAAAAAGCTGAGAATTGAATTTATCTTGTATTAGAGTTTTTTCGAGGATGAAGTAAAAAATGTCAACATAGTTGAGGATATATGCATCAAAGTGTATTATCTATAATACTAATTTTAAAATATATTCTTAATAGACCATAGGTACCACCAATTAAAACCTCTGCATTTTAATTTTACATTCTACATGTATTTTAAGGTTATTGTACACATATGTTTTAATAATATCACATTTACTTGTTTACTCAATAATCATTGACTAAGTTCCAATCACATACCAGAAAGTAGAAAGCAAAAATGATAAAATACACATTTGCTATCGTCAAAGAACAAGCAGTTTAATAGAAAAGATAATTAGAACAAAATTTCAATAAACAATAAAATGTATTACATGAATTAGGACAACATCAAGTACACAAAGATGAAGGGAACAAGAGATAGTACAAGTTAGCCTAGATGGACATATGATAGAAAAAAATCTGTTGTTGATGAACCAAACCCAAATATTTTAAAAAGTACCTTGTATGAAATATAAAAATATTATAACCAATGTTCATAATAGCCAAAAAAAAAAAACAACCCAAGTGATGAATGGTAAATAAAATGTGCTGTGTCCACACAATGAAGTATGATCTGATCATAAAAAGGAAGGGAGTACTGATATCTGCTATAACACGGATAAACTAAAAAATAATATGCTAAGCCGGGCTCGGTGGCTCAGCCTGTAATCCCGCGCCTTTGGGAGGCTGAGGTGAGTGGATTGCCTGAGCCCGCGGGTTCGAGACCCGCCTGGGCAGCGAGACCTATCTCTACAATAAATCAAAAAATCACCCGGGGCGTGGTAGCACGTGCCTGTAATTCTGGCTACTTGGAAGGCTGAGGCGGAAGGATCGCCGGAGACCAGCAGGCAAGGCTGCGGTGGCCGGGAGCGGCCACTGCACTCCAGTCTGGGCGACCGAGTGAGACTCCAACTCAAAAAAAAAATAATAATAATAATAATAATATGCTAAAAATAAATAAAACAATTATTTCATTTATATGTTATGTCCAAAATAGACAAATCAATAGAGACAGAAAGAAAATAAGTGGTTGCTAAGGGCTGGGGAAATGGAGAATGAAGAGTGATTGCTAATATGCACAGGGTTTCTTTTTAGGGTTATAGAAATATTCTTAAATTAGATAGTGGTGATTTGCACAAGTTTGTGAATATACTAAAAACTACTTTATATGAATTGCACATTTGAGGCATGTTTTATCGTATGTAAATTATATCTATATAAAGTTGTTATTTAAAAAAACTATATATATCCGGGCACATTCATGGGGATATGTGCATATGTGCATAAAACACACACACACACACACACACACACACACACACACACACACACACCCTCACACAAATGAGTTATTTACAAAGAAAGATTAGACAAGAAGACAACTGTTCTTAAAAACTGTCAAAAAAGAAATGAAGCAATATTTATGGAAAATATATATACTCAGTAATGTTGTCCACACACAAGAACAACAATGATAATTTTAAGTAAGCAAACGTCTTAAAAAACATGATCTACCTATTCATTTTGAAAAAAAATTCACATACATA
The DNA here is from genome assembly GCA_027257055.1 of Cephalopachus bancanus. Classification (NCBI taxonomy): domain Eukaryota; kingdom Metazoa; phylum Chordata; class Mammalia; order Primates; family Tarsiidae; genus Cephalopachus; species Cephalopachus bancanus. Next base: position 513 of record JAPVLO010005231.1, on the reverse strand, counting down.
CTGCAACTAAGAGACAAATACAAATATTAAAATGACATAGAAAAGGTCCGGCACTGAATAGATGACAGATTTAAATTAGAGGAAAAAATAATTTTATAAAATAGCATATAAGTATTTTTGAAAGAAAACAAAATTATCTTTTTGTACCTAGACTCACACTTTTTACCAAGAAAGTAATATGAAACAACTATTAAATAATTTACAACTTCAGTGATGTACCCAGATGTAATATAAACATATAAACAATTACAGCTTTTATTTGGGGATTATTTTATTACACTGATGATTATGCCTATCTCCACACCCCCCCCAAATTTAAAAAATTTCCCCAGTGCCTTAATTATTATAATTACTACTTTGCCCCTTTTGCCCGGTTAAAAAAATGTGTGTAGGAAGCTACCTGACTTTTGAATGGTAATCTTGTATCTAGCAACCTGGCAAACACTCCTGTTGTTTCTGAAAATTTGTCTATAGATACTAGGTTTTTTGGTGTGGAAAAAATAATATCATCTA
>JAPVLO010005230.1:0-10827 GCA_027257055.1 Cephalopachus bancanus | reverse complement strand
AGTGGGGGAGGTGGAAGATGCCAGAGGTTTCACCCCAGTGGCTTTTGCTGCACTGGGAGTCACCTCTGTCTGCTCCTGGATGAGGCAGATTCTGGTATTTGGCATGATTGTGCCCTCAGTTCTGGTGCCATGGCTCTGGCTGGGTGCCTCATGGCTCATATTGCAGACCTCTTTCATCAGTAATGTCTGTGGACTTGCAATTGTGCTGGCATATGGCTCACATACTGCTATTCCCTCGAGGTCTCAGAGGGAGTATCAATGAAACTCAATCAGAAGTTCCCTTTCATCCTGATGAAGAGGATCTCCATGTTCAAGTATGTCTCGTGGTCTTCAGCAGAAAGAAGAGCAACCCAGAGCTGGAAGCTGAACCCTTTGCCCAGTGCCTGCCCCACAGAGAGCTGCCACCCTCAACCTGTCCACAAACTACTCTTTTACCTGGATGCATGTCAGTGGTCAAAAACTAGCCTCCTGGCCCAACTGTGCTGCTGGACACATGTCCAGCCTACCTCCATGCCAGCCTGCCTCTGGCCTGGGTTATGTATAGAATCATTTATGTATAGAATCATCCAGTGTCTACCCAGCTTCTGGGGGTTACTCCGTTGGGGACCAGCCCCCCACCCCTGTCAGCTGCACTGGCACAGTGCTCTGGGCCCTGGGCACTCCAGGGGCTGCAGGCTTCTAAGGAACCCTCAAGGGTTCTGATGTTCTGAGATAATTTCTAGGGAAGTTATCCACATCTTGGCCTTCTGAAGAAGGTTCTCTCTGAGCTAAAATTTCCTGACAAAAAATTATTTATTGAATACCTCTATGTGCCAGGCTCTGTGTTGAGTACTTTGATAAGTGTCCATATTTTAATCTCATTTATGCTCATGGCAGCTGTGAGGAGTATAGTTTATTGCTCCCAATTTATAGATGTGGACAGTGAGACATATTGTGGATATGTAATGACACAGCTTAGGTTCTTACTCCAGTCCCAGGTCTCCTCTCACGGAACACGTGAGAGAAGAGCACAGTAGTTTGCAGTGGCTGCCAGTGGTTATTTATAGTTCCACCATTCCTTCTGTCATTGTGTGTTGTACTCTCGGTGATAGTAACTGTGTGTGTCTCTGCCTTTGGGAACTCCCAGCTGGGATGTAGTGCATCTCCCTGCTGCAGTCACCCCCACACAGACTCTTCTGCCCTGGAAGTGTTGAGATGGGCCTATTTGAACTGCAGCAGCATGTTGAGGGATCCATGGTGTTATTATCTTTGCATAAAGAAACAGTCTCTGAAAAAAATATGGATATATTAACTTTTTATAAAGAATTGGATGAGAAAATGAAACAAGGAAAATTGAAATCTACACATATAGAACATAGAAGCTAAATTTGTAATAAAATACCTATCACATTGAATGCAAAAATATGTTTAAAGAATTACATTAATATGCAAGATGAGTTCATTTCTGAATGTGATGATCATTTAACATTAGACCAAAGATAAGAACGACAACAGACTTCTCATCAAAAAGCATGCAAGTCAAAAAACACAGAAATGACATTTCTACAGTACTGAAACAAATAATGCATTATGACACAGATAAATTAATGAAAAACGACACAGCCCTAGATACAGAAAAATCACTTGTTCAAGTTTACCATTGACTCCTGATTTAAAGTACTAAGCAAACTAAGAATAGAAGGAAATTCTGTGATGTGAGATATGAGTCTGGAAATTAAATATGGAAATTAAAATTGACAGTGAACTTATAGGAGAAACTCCTTAAAATTCAAGAGTGCACTAAGGGTTTCTGTGGTCACTCCTCCTCTTCAACATTAAATTGAATCCTCTAGCCAGTTCAACACAACAAACAGACAAATAACTTTCAGATTGGGAAAAAAACAATGAATATTCATGGATAATACATGAATGTTTACATAAAAATTCAAGAAATATATTGAAAAAAGTTGAATTACATAAAAAGTGCCATGCATATAAAAATAACATTACATAACCAGTCGTGATCCTGTACGCTTACAAATTAGGAGTTCTGATGAAAATAACATCATTCTGTAAAGCAATATATTATATAATACTCAAGTATGACCCTAAGAATATATGTCCAACTACATACAAATGCCTTCAGCCCTAAGAATTCACTGGAGCACAAGAGCAGATAATACAATTTCAATGGTCAAACACGATGGAAAATGAGGCTATTGTCCCGTGCTGCAGTTGTTGTAGTAGCTCTGTTGACATTTTTCCTCGTGTAATGACTCTGCTCTATTGCATTTCAGTCTCTCTGCATCGATTTCATATTGCTCTTTCCTTCTTTCTTCATATCACATACTTTTTCTGATGAACAATAAGATAGGCTTAATTAATATCTATTCAAGGGAGTGTGCCTATTGTTTAGAATTCCCTAAGAGATAATAATAATAATGACCACTAACATTTAATAAATTCTTACAAGGGTCTAGCTGACTTAAGATCACATTATGTAAACCTAGTAACAACTATATAAAATAATAATAGCTAGTATCTTTTTTTTAATTGGAGAAATTGATACTTATAGCCATTAAATAAAGCTGACAAAGTCACACACCTAGTGAGTGGTGGATTATGGGTAAGCCTAACATCCATGCTCTTAGTCATTCTGCACATGTTCCAAATCACTGCCTTTCAGCAGTTTTGTGTCTAGAATTTACATTTCCGTAGAGTATAGGTTTCTTTTCTAAAAATTTGTGGTCAGGGAAACAAAGATATATATTATAAATCATCATGATGTTTTCACAAGAACTTCCAGTTGCCTGTTTGTTTTGAAAACCACAGAGATAGACAAGTTTTAGAGTACTGCTCTGGAATAGGTTATGATAAGCAAAGTGGAAAATTTATTTCTACTATTACATGAACAGTGTATGTTAAATATTTCCCAGAGGTAAGAAACTCCAGGCCCAGATAATAAAGAAGAACTCAAGGTCAAAGCCATTTTTACATTTTCTAGCAATGCAGATCTAATAGCAGATAAGGAGAACTTCTAGAAAATATACATTCTCTCAAGACTGTTATTTGATTTTGTACAATGAAGTGGTTATTGTTAAAAAAGAAACACAGAGACCTGAATCCCTAGCAAAGGGAAAGAAAATAAGCTATAAAACGATGCATTAGTGATGATAACACTTCGAAAGGAAGGATTCTGGAAAACATATGGCCAGGTGTCATTTAAATGATGCATTTTACTGTCCTGGTTTGATGGAAAGCCTCCATTAATAAATAAAAGATAAATACTTCAGTGCAAGAAAAACTGAGTGTAGGAAGATTTGAATTAAGAGAAAGATTCAGAACCAAGTAAAGCAGTATCTTTAAAATACTGATACTATAAATTAATATACCAATTGTTTTGAATCTTAACATATTGATATTAAGATTACTGACCTTATATAACTAAAATAAGGAAAGAATGTTTGTTAGCTTAGTCTATAAATACCTCTTTTTCTATCACTTTTTTTTTTGTGTTTTGAGTTGGAATCTCACTGTGTCGTCCAAGCTGGGGTGCAGTGGCAGACTCGCGGCCACCACAGCCTTGACCTGCTGGGCTCAGCTGAACCTTCTGTCTCAGCATTCCAAGTAGCTGGCACTGTAGGTGCGTACCACCACACCTGACTAATTTTTCTTGATTTATTGTGGAGATGAGGTCTTGCCAATTGCTCCGGCTGGTCTCAAACCCGTGGGCTCAAGCAATCCGCTCACCTTAGCCTCCCAAAGTGCTGGGATTATAGGCATGAGCCACCGTGCCCAGCCCTTTCTATCACTTTTTAAAATTAAATGAAAAAGTATAACTGACAGAGTATTTATTGATTGGGTCAAGGCAATTAATTTAACCGACATAGAAAGAGAATTATACTGAGATGAAAAATGTATGGTATTTAGCACAAGAGAAAATAATACAATTTAACACAGAATAAACATATTTGAGCCATATATACTGTGAATTATACAACAAAATATGCTGAAAAACATTACAGGAAAATGTGAGAAGTAATTATTTTAAAACAGGGGATGTGCCCCACTCCCTAGGCTTGTCCAATCTTTCACTCCTTCACCTTTCTCTACCCTAATTTTTTCAGAATACTTCAAAAAGTTTATATATTTATGAATTGAATGTAATCCTCAGCCTTTAGTCTGCATTGGTATCACTTGGAGAAGTTTAAAAAAAAAATAACCCCAGCTATTTATTTATAAATAAGCCTTTGAAGTTTAAGACCAAGAATAGATTTTTAAAGCACCCTTCAAGTAATTAAAATTCACTGGATAGCCATTGCTCAAGAACTCAACAAGGAAATGAATGCTGCTTCTCTACCAAGAACAAATAAGTCTTTGAAAGGCATTCGGGACATTTCAGAACTTCTTGAAGGATTCTGTTCTTATTACAAATATAAAAGTGATAATATATTGGTATAAACATAAAAAATAGATTCATTATAGCTTGGTTTTAAGATATAAATTTGTGTTATCAGAAATATGAAATAAAGGTTAAATAAAGAAGTGTGGACTATTATTATCTAAAAACAAGAGGATACATAAAAGACATATGGACTTGTTAAAAGTATACTAATCTTTTTTGCCAGACATCTCTATCTTCTATGCACCTTCAAAGAAAAAAATTCAGTTATTAAACACTTTAAGAGGCTAATTCAGGACTGATATGTTGCAAGAAAAAAAAGAAAGCAGAACCAAACGTTCACCTGCCAGCCATCCTACATGGAATATGCCCTCATTGATCTAATCTCAGTACTAAGACTAATATAAGACAAAGAAGAAATTCCTGTCTCTGAGATTTTGATATTGCATTAAGATTCAGTCAACAACTAATTTAAGCAAATAGTTTAATTGGCTATGCCATTATGTAAAAAATAAAAGGCAGAAAAATACACTGATTCAATGTCTAGTGGATTTTTGGTGTCATTTAGAAATAGATTTAGGCAAAAAATGAAGCCATGAGAAAGTGTTGAAATAAAAAATGTGATATCGTCATATAGAAATATATGTATTTTTTTCAAAAACTTATTGCATCATATATTAAGTCTGGGGAAGAGATATATTTGACTCTTCCCCAAACTTCTCCTTAAGAATGACATGAAAAATTTTAACATTTGTGTCATATACTAAAAAAAAAATCACCCAAGTATTTCTGAGATATTCTCATACACCTATAATAAAAATTACTCTTTTATTGACCATGGGCTTTAAAATTTGTTAAATAGCATAGAAATTTCTACTATTGTCTCTACTTTTAATAATTAGAAAGCATTCATTATTCTAAGAGGAATTTCTGTAGGCTGCAATGCAATGCAATCTTTCATCCACCCTGCTAACTTAATCTCCTACTTAGCCACTGTGTAGATTCATAGAACTACAGAAACTAAAAGAACTACAGAAACTAAACTAAACTACAGAAACTACAGAAACTAAACTAATTCCCTTGATAAAAACTTGTTCTATCACATTTTAGTTGACTGATCTTGAACAAACTACTGTAGCTGTTTGGTCAAATTTCTATAAAATGGCAATATTAATAGTGGCAATAATGGCAATAGCGTTTTTACATCAGGGCTTCTCAGAACTGAACTCACAAATATAACACCTGAGAATCTTGTTCAAATGCTAAGCTCCTTACTCTGTGTAGTATGGAGCCTAATCATCTGCATTTTTAGATAATGCCCAGATGTTGCTTATTAAAAGATGATGATTAGTTTCACCATTACAATTTCAAAGGTCTACATCATGGGGTCTGCACTATGGATTATTGTGAAGACTAAACAAATTCATTTATGTAAAATGATGAATTCAGTGAATTTTACATAGTAAGCTATCATGAATTATCATTTGCATTGGGGGAAATTAAACTTATGTGATCTAGCATGTTAACAGATGATGTATATTAACAAAAGGGTTGAAATAACTTGTACAATGTCACATGAAATAATCCCCAAAAAATCTTGTTGTCCAATATTTCTTTGGTCATTACTTTTTACCAACTTTGATCACTCTATCTCTTTTCCATCACCTAGAATATGTTCTAATATTTTATGCATTCATCAAACTCAATTGCTGTTGCCAATTCTGGGAAATTTTTTACAATTGCCCCAAATATCTGTTGTATCCCTGCTCCTCTGAACTGTTTTTTCTTTTTAATTATTTTTATTTTAAAGAAGCGTGGTAAAATTCAGGGTTAGTTATACAAATGGTCATTATACAGTTAAAGTTTGAACCTAACTTTGGATCTCATGTCACCTGGTTTGCGATCAAGTGCTCTTGTTGATGAAGTGTGCTCCCCTGGCAGTTTCCCACTACTGCCAATCCCTTTCTTATAGTATTGTGATCATTGCTCACAGTCTGTTAATGAGTGAGAACATGTGGTACTCTGCTGTTTCTGTGATAGATTACTTAGTATTACAGACTCTAAATTCATCCAAGTTGCTGCGAAGCTCATAATTTTGTCCTTCTTTATGGCTGTGTAATATTTCATTGTATATATCTATCATATTTTTAAAATTCAGTCCACTTTTGATGGGCAGCATGCTTGGTTCCAATTTTTGGCTATTTTGAATAGTACTGCAATAAACATGTGTGCACAGGTATCTTTTTTGTAGAATAATTTGAGTTCTTCCAGATGTATTCCCAAAAGGAGGTTTGCTGGGTCATATGGGAGGTCAATTTTAAAATCTTTTAAGAATTTCCATGCTGTTTTCCACAGAGGTTGTTTACATTCCCATCAAAAGTGTAGAAGTGTTCCCTTTTTCCTGCATCCTCTCAAGGATCTGTTGTTTTTTGAGATATTGATGATGGCCATTCTGACTGGAGTTAGGTGGTTTCTCAGTGTAGTTTTAATTTGCATTTATTTGATGATTAGAGAGGCTGAGCATTTTTTTATGTATCTGTTAACTGCTCATATGTCTACTTTTGAGAAGTATCTATTCATATCTTTTGCCCACTCTTTAATAGGGCTGCTTGTTTTTTTATTTTCAAAATGCTTGAGTTCCTTGTAGATCCTGGATGTTAGGTCTTTGTCAAACAGTTGACAAATATTTTCCCCCTGTCTGTGGGCTGTCTCCCCACTCTCTTGATACTTTCTTTTGCTTTGCAGTATCTTGTCAATTTGATGAGGTCCCACTTGTCTATTTTATCTCTTATGGCATGAGCACTTGGGGTTTTGATCAGGAATTGGTTGCCAGTTTCAATTTCCATAAGGGTGTCTCCTGCAATTTCTAAGGTTCTTATAAGTTGAGGTTTGATGTGTGGGTCTTTGATCTATTTAGAGTTGATTTTTGTGTGTGGTGATCGATAGGGGTCTTGTTTTAGTCTTCTGCATGTGCTCCAGCTTTTCCAGCACCATTTACTGAATAAGTTGTCCTCTCCTCATTGATTGTTAGTGGAGGCTTTGTTGAAGATGACCTGTTATATTCTTTCTCTTCTCTGTGAATTCTTTGGCACTTCTTATACACACATTTGTCAAAAATGTTTAAAACATATCCTAATATTGTTAAATGAATGCATGGACTGATTTTTTGTTCCTCTGTGTACTTCTAATACTTTCTCCATAAACAATAAATAATGATGATTGATTGACCAAAAGCTTATTCATACTCCGAATAGCAATAACTCCATTATGTCAGCAGCCAGGTAAATCCAGGAAAAGACGTGCACCCATGCTTTCTTTCAACTATTCAAAATAGTGTATTCTTGATTTCTTTCATGGGTACCTTAAAACAAACAAACAAAAAACAATAGTATTAGAATTGGAAAACTCGCATTTACGTACCCATGTCAACCATATAGTTTGCACAACGGTCACTTTAATTTTGTTAATATTCTTATGTATCAAATGAAGGTGGTAAATGGTCCTGCTTACCTCTTATGGTTCAAGATGTATGAGATCTTTGCCTGGTTCCAGAAGAGGCCACATAATTCAATGCCTGGTAAACTAGGATCAATTTGGGATTTTTTTCAGAGTTACCAGGAAATAATTATGTTGCTTCCACCAGGAACAATGAAACAATTAATGGCAAGCCTGTCAATTGCTGGTGAAGAGTTTTGGATTTGCTCGGGATCTGCCACTACTCCTTCTTTCCTGTTTCTCCCTTTTGAGAATGGGTTGTCTCTACAATTCCTGCCCCACCATTGTATTTTGGAAGCACACATCATGTTTGATTTTACAACTTCTCAGCTGGAGAACACTTTTTCTCAGAATGAATCTTTAGATGAATCTGTCTCATTTCTGATTTAGATGAAACTTTGGACTGCAACTGTAAAGTTAATGCAGAAACAAGTTAAGACTTTGGGGGCTATCGGGATAAAATGTATGCATTTTACATTAGAGAAGGACAGAACTTTGGTGGAATGAGGGGCAGAATTCTTTGATCTGAATGTGTCCTCCAAAATTCATATGTTGGAATGAATTCCCAATGCTATACTGTTGAGAATGGGGCCATGTATGCCTTTCTTAATGTAATCAGCCTTTATAAAAGATGCCCAAGGGAGGGAATCTCTCTTCACACACAAACAATGTTACAATTGTGACTTTTTACATTCATGTATTTTTTTTAATACTTCAGAGGGCAAAAATAATCCAGTATATATCTACCCAAATACTGATCATTTCTATTGCTCTTACTTCATTGCTAATGTACTACATTCTCCTCTGGTATAATTTGTTTACAGCCTGAGGAACTTTCTTATTCACGCATTCACTAAGTAGTACCCCCTTATCTAAAGAGAATACATTCTAAGACCCTCAGAAAATGCTTGAAACCTCAGATAGGCCCTATATATCCTTTTGCAGCTTGAGGTGCAACAGAAAGATAGCACAAATTTATCCTCCCAGTTTTACAATTTCAGAGATACAAGATTTACTTTTAACCTTGTTCTCAGAAAATTCAGTCTACAATTATTTTTTGTCTTGTTAAGTTGAGAACTCTCATCTTTTCACTTAAAGGAAGCACTTCATGGCTCTTCTTTGTCATATCCAAATTATCAGAATCAATCTTTTTTCACTTTGGGGCCAATACAAAATTAAATAAGGGTTATGTGGACATAAACACTACAATAGCATGACAGTCTAAGTAATAAAATAGTTGAATTCTAAATAATTAATGTGTGGACAGCATTGACAAAGTGAAGATGCTGGACACAGGGATGACTCAAGTTTCTGGAAGCAGAGTTTATCATGTTAATCTGAATAGCATGCAACTTAAACCTGAAAGCATGGAATGTGAAACCATGGATTTGTGGAACATGAAGCAACATATGAAGTTGTAACAAGAACCTCCCCCTGCCCCGAGAAGTGGACTTTTACCAGACAGAATCGGCAGCAACTTAGTCTTGTACTTCTCAGGAACCATGAGAAATAACCAATTGTTTATAAACCAGAAAGTTAATTGCATTTGTTACAGCAGCTTGAACAGTAAAAGATAGGTTTGCATGGCACATAATTTCCCACACTTTAATCTTTTCATATTAAATATAGTTTTTTAAAAATCAAAATAGATCTAGTTATTTTTTAAAAATCCAAGCTGACAAGTTCTTTTAATTGGTGTGCTTAAGCTATCTACATTTAATATAATTACTAACATGTTTGAATTTAGGTCTATTGTTCTGCTATATTTCTGTTCACCCTCAATAATTTTCTTCTTTTTTCTTCCTTTTCTGCCTTTTAAAAACTATTTGAAAGTGTTTTAGTACTTCATTTTAAGTTCTCCACTGGAATTTTTGCTATGTTTCTTTGTGTTACGATTTAGTGATTGCTCTGGCCATTAATATAAATACATATACGAGGGGATCCAATAACTGGAATTTATTTATTTAAAAAATCTATTTTTACTTTAGTCACCTCAAAGTCCTCTCCATTTTATTCAATGTATCTACCAAGATACATTTTCAAATCCTCAAACAATTAAACTTGTCGATATTTATGTCTTTCAGTTCTTCTGCCTGTTTTTTGGTTCACCTTCCACATCAGTAAAACATTTTTCTTTAAGGACTCTTCTTATCCAATGAGGCAAAAACAAAATCACACAGGCAGAGGTTGGGTGAGTGTGGGGGACCATGGTGGGCACCCCACTTTTGGTCAAAAATTGCTGAGCATCAACAGTTTGTGTAGGTATGTTGTCATAGTGGAAGAACCAGTCACTTGTTTGACACTACTTGGGATGTTTCTTCCAGAAAGTATGACACAACCTTCTCAAAATTTTTAGATAGAAGCATTGGTTTACCATTTGATTTAGAAGAGTGAATTCTGAGTGTACACTACAAGGGCCTCCCACCTCCAGAAGATAATTATGGTTTTTGAGAGGTGTCCTATCATACATGCATATATACAGAAATAAATATATAAATGTTACTCTATGTAAATCTAGATATATTTATCTATCTATAACCAGATAGATAGAAAAGATATGTGTGTCTTTTCACAGCCTTTTGGGAGGCAATGCTATTTTATATTTTCAAATTAAGCTTCAAAGACTATTTCAATTTTATATTATGGTTGTTTGGTATATTTTATCTGTATACACTGTATCTCCCTCACAAGGGAAACTTTATAATTTTTGCTTTTTACAGTCATGTATATTTTTTAAAACTTAAGAAAAATAATCCAATATGTGCTCCTCAAGATACTACCCATTTCTATTGCTCTTCCTTCTTTGCTAACATACTAAATTTTTCTCTGGCATAATTTTCTTATAGCCTCAAAAACGTTCTTTGGCATTTCTTCCTTTTAAGAGCAACTTTACTGGTATCCAGTTCTCTTAGGTTTAGTTCATTGGCAAATGCCTATTTTAATGTTAACCT
>JAPVLO010005229.1:0-11306 GCA_027257055.1 Cephalopachus bancanus | reverse complement strand
TACTCCCAATCATCTTCAGAGTGCTAAAGAAGAGCAAGACAGAGTTTCAAGGTTTCATGTTAAAAAATAAAAAAGGGGGAGATGTTGGGAGCCAGCCACGGAGGCCCACAGAGGCATTAGGGATCAGGAAGGACCGTTGACCCCGAGACCACTAGGATGCGTTCGGGAGCTGTTGACCCCATTTCCTCCCCCTTTCTACTCAGCACTAACCAGATTAAGCTCCTGTGAGCTCAAAACATAAAACCTCTGAGATCAGGACGAACACAAGCTAACTTTAGAAGCTCATTGCTCCCATTCTTCCACAAACTGCAGGTTTGGCTTTCACACAACTTATAATCCAAACTCGTGTCACATCTAAGAGCCTTAGTATTGGTCACAGGCTTCTGGGTCATGATCTTAGGATTTATTGAACGTGTAAATTACAGAATATAGTTTTAGAAGACAGCCATTTTGTTGAAAGAATGCGGCTGGGTTACTTGCAGGTAGCCCACTGTGAACTTTGGACTGGGCCACATTCCAAACATTCTGGGATGGGCCACTTTCGTTTGTAAAGTAAATACTTAAGCTTCTATAGTATTGTTTAACTTGGCATAAATCAATCAGCTTAGGATGAAAAAGGTTTATAGAATATGTCAGTCACGGATTAGGTTATCCTTTGTTATGGGATTTTAAGATTATCATATGAAAAGGGTTTAAAGGCAATCATTGATTAAGTTTTCATGGATTCAGGTTTCTGGTGGGTGGGGGAATGCCCCTCCCACATCTGACTTTGTGTATAAAAGACCCGTTGTAATTCCCAGTAACACCCATCGCTTCTGCACTAGACTGGAGTCCAGTCTCTTTCTTTCTCTCTCTCTCTCTCTTTCTCTCTTCTTCCCCCCAATCGCCGACACTGTCTCCACCTTTGGGGTACCCTGAACCCGGCTGGAGCTGGTCTCCAGCATCCCCTTATTCCTAAAGTCTTGGAAATGATAAGCTCTTGCCCATGAGGGAAGGAAAGACCAACTTTTTTCAGGCCCTGAGAGCTGCAGTGTGAGACACAGCACCTGCATTTCTCAAGCTCTTCACCCTCGGGGATGTTGGTTAGCTCCTCTTCTGTTTATCCTCTCACCACTCCCCACCCCGGGAAAGGAGGAAAAAAACTCAAGTCACAAGTTTGTACCAGCAGGAGCTAGAACTTAGGTCCCTGATTCCTTCTGTCACTTCCCCCACCCAGAGGCTGAGGGTGAACCCCTGGGAAAAGGCCTTGGGTTTGCTGGATTGACCCATGCGCCCTCATCTGCCATGGCTGTCCAAGGCAGGGCTGTGGGAGCCAAAGGGCAATTTACTTGCTACTTATGGGTACAATGTGTGCATGCAGATGTGGCCATGACCTAAATATGATACACAGTTAAATGCATTTTGGGGGCAGAAATTAGAGGCACATTTGGCTGTTCAGCTGTAGGTAGTTCTTTTTGATTGTGCATCTGTAAATTGGGTTCTTTTCTGTTGCAAAGAATTGAACAAGCAGAAGAAAGAATCTCAGAGCTGAAAGACCAAAATATGGAATTAACCTAAACTATTAAGAATGTAGAAAAACTTAAGAAGAAAGAAGAAACTCTCCAAGAGATGAGCGATTTTATCAAGAAGCCAAACCTATGTCTGATTGGTATACATGAAGTAGAACGAGAAATGGAAAACACCTAAGAGCAAATTTTCCATTAGGTTATTCAAGAAAACTTTCCTCATTTGGCCAGAGAGATGACAATACAAGCACAAGAGATTCAGAGAATCCCTGCAAGACATCTTACGAGAAGACCAACTCCTAGACACATAGTAATTTGCCTACACAAAGTAGGTATAAAAGAAAAAATCATAAAGGCAGTAAGGGAAAAAGGTCAGACTACCTATCAGGGAAGATCAGTCAGAATCGCTGCAGACTTATCTGTAGGAACACTACAAGCTGGAAGAGATTGGACCCTAATCTTTTTTTTTTCTTTTTATTTATTTATTTATTTATTTATTTATTTATTTATTTATTTTTATTGTGAAGTTGTGGGGTACAGTTAAGGGTTAGGTATACAATTGAGTTTCATTCAGGCACCTGTTGATATGGGATGTTTCCCCATACCCAGACAGATATTTGCTACTGTTAATCCCATCTCCCTCCCCCCACCATAGTTTCCCAGTGTGGTCAGTCATTTTCGTATAGTATTGCATTGGATGTTTAAGGTCCATTATATGAGTGAGAACATGTGATACTCGGATCTTTGTTTCTGTGAGAGGTCACTCAGTATTATAGACTCTAGTTCCATCCAGGTTGCTGTGAAATTCATGATTTTGTTCTTTTTTATGGCTGCGTAGTATTCCATCCTGTATATGTACCACATTTTTTTAATCCAGTCCTCTTTTGACGGGCAGCATGGCTGTTTCCAGGTTCTTGCTATTGTGAACAATGCTGCAATAAGTATGCGTGTGCAGGTATCTTTTTTATAGAGTGATTTGTGTTCTTCAGGATATATTCCCAGTAGGAGGATTGCAGGGTCATATGGGAGGTTGGTATTTAGAGCTTTTAAGAATCGCCACACTGCTTTCCACAGAGGTTGCACTAGTTTACACTCCCACCAACAGTGTAGAAGTGTTCCCTTTTCGCCACACCCTCTCCAGCAGCTGTTATTTTTTGAGTTGTTGATAATTGCCATTCTGACTGGGGTTAGGTGGTATCTCAGTGTGGTTTTGATTTGCATCTCCCTGATGATTAGTGAGGTTGAACATTTCTTCATGTGTTTGTTGGCTGCTCGGATGTTTTCCTTTGTGAAGTGTCTGTTCATATCTTTTGACCATTTTATAATGGGGTTCTTTGTTTTTTTCTTTTCTGCATGCTTGAGGTCCTTGTAGATCCAGGATGTTAAGCCTTTGTCAGACCGGAGTTGGCAAATACTTTTTCCAAGTCTGTAGGCTGTCTCCCTGCTCTCTTGATGGTTTCTTTGGCTTTGCAGAAGCTTGTCAGTTTAATAAGGTCCCACTTGTCTATTTTCTCTCTTATGAGCTGTGGGTTTTGGGTTTTGTTCAGGAATTGGATGCCAGTTCCGATTTCCATAAGGGTTTTTCCTTCATTTTCTAAGGTTCTTATGGTTTGAGGTTTTACATTTAGGTCTCTGATCCATTTGGAATTAACCTTTGTGCATGGGGATAGATAGGAGTCCTGTTTCAATCTTCTGCATGTGGTCAGCCAGTTTTCCCAGCACCATTTACTGAATAGGTTCTCCTCTCCCCAGTGGTAGGTGGTGGAGGCTTTGTCAAAGATGAGTTGGTTGAAAAGTTTAGGTTTTGCTTCTGGAATCTCAATTCTATTCCATTGATCTATATGCCTGTTCCTATACCAATACCAAGCTGTTTTGATGATTGTAGCTTTATAGTAAAGTTTGAAGTCTGGTAGTGTGATACCACCTGCTTTATTGTTTTTGCTGAGGATTGTTCTGGCTATTCTTGGACGTTTGTGTTTCCATATGAATTCCTGCATTGTTTTTTCTAGGTCTGAGAAGAATGTTGCTGGTAATTTGATGGGTATTGCATTGAATTTGTAGATTGCCTTAGGTAAGATGGACATCTTCACAATGTTGATTCTTCCGATCCATGAGCATGGGATATTTTTCCACTTGTTTGTGTCAACTTTGATTTCTTTGAGCAGTGTTTTGTAGTTTTCCTTGTAAAGGTCTTTCACATCTCTGGTTAGGAAGATGCCAAGGTATTTCATTTTTTTTGCGGCTATTGTGAATGGAATTGTGTTTTTTATTTGGGTTTCTGTTTGTTTATTATTGGTGTAGAGAAATGCAATTGTCTTTTGTACATTTATTTTGTATTCTGAGACTTTGCCAAAAGTCTTTATCAGTGTAAGGAGGTTTTTGACAGATTCTCTTGGGTTTTCAAGGTATACAATCATGTCGTCTGCAAAGAGAGATAACTTGACTTCTTCTTTTCCTATTTGGATACACCTGATTGCCTTCTCTTCTCTGATTGCTCGAGCCAGGACTTCCAATACTATGTTGAACAGGAGGGGTGAGAGTGGGCATCCTTGTCTTGTTCCAGTTTTCAGGGGAAATGGTTCCAATTTTTGTCCATTTAGGACTATGCTTGCTGTGGGTTTCTCGTAGATGGCTTTTACTATTTTGAGGTATGTTCCCCGTATGCCAAGATGTTCAAGGGTTTTTATCAAGAAGGGGTGCTTGATTTTATCAAAAGCTTTTTCTGCATCTAATGATATAATCATGTGGTTTTTGTTTTGACATCTATTGATGTATTTAATAACATTTATGGTTTTATGAATGTTGAACCAGCCTTGCATCCCAGGAATGAAGCCTACTTGGTCATGATGGATGATTTTTGAGATGTATTGCTGAATCCGGTTTGCTAGGATCTTGTTGAGAATTTTTAGCATCTATGTTCATCAAAGATATTGGCCTGTAGTTCTCTTTCTTTGCTGGATCTTTACCTGGCTTGGGTATCAATGTGATGTTGGCTTCGTAAAATGATTTGGGGAGCGTTCAATCATTTTCAATCGCCTGGAATACCTTCAGTAGGATTGGTATCAGCTCCTCCTTAAATGTCTTGTAGAATTCTGCTGGAAAGCCATCTGGTCCAGGGCTTTTTTTTGTAGGAAGTTTTCTTATTACGTAGTCGATTACCTTGGTTGTTATTGGTTTATTTAAGGTCTCAATTTCTTCTTGTTCCAACTTAGGTAGGTTGTGTGATGTCAGAAAGTCCTCCATTTCCTTAAGGTTTTCAAGTTTGTTTCCATACAAGTGTACGTAGTAGTCTCTAATGATCTTTTGTATTTCTTCAGGGTCAGATGTGACTTCATCTTTTGTGTTTCTGATTGTGCTTATTTGGTTTTTTTTTCTCGTTTTTTCTTGGTCAGTCTAGCTAGGGGACCATCGATCTTGTTTATTCTTTCGAAGAACCAGCTTTTTGTTTCATTGATTTTTTCTATTATCTTTTTGTCTTCTATGTCCTGGATTTGGGCTTTTATTTTGGTGATCTGGATTCTTCTGCTGAAATTAGGTTTTTTGTGGTCTTGCTTTTCCAGCTTCTTTAGGTGGCTTGTTAGGTTGTGAATTTCTGTTCCTTCCATTTTCCTCATGTGTGTTTGTAGGGATATAAATTCCCCTCTTATTACAACTTTTAAGGCATCCCAGAGATTTTGGTAAGATGTTTCTTCATTTTCATTTGTTTCCAGGTATCTTTTGATCTCTGTTTTGATGTCATCATTGACCCAGGAGTTATTTAGCATCATGCTGTTTAGTGTCCATGTCTTTGTGGGTTTTGGGGGGACTTTGTTGGTGTCAATGTTTATTTTTATTCCACTGTGGTCCGAGAAGGTGCATGGTAGAATTTCAGTCCTTTTAAATTTGCTTATACTTGATTTGTGTCCAATTATGTGGTCGATCTTAGAATATGTTCCATGTGGTGATGAGTAGAATGTGTATTCTGTGGTCTTTGGATGGAGTGTTCTGTAGGTATCAATTAAGTCTATTTGGTCCAGAGTCTCATTGAGGTTCCAGATCTCCTTGCTGATTTTTTGTCCTGATGATCTGTCTAGGGTTGTGAGTGGTGTATTAAAGTCCCCAGTTATGATGGTGTTAGAGTCAATGTCTTTCTTTAGTTTTCCTAGAAGTTGGTTTTTGAATGTTGGCGCACCTATGTTGGGTGCATATATGTTTAGGATAGATATTTCTTGTTGATGGAGTGAACCTTTTATCATTATGTAGTGGTCCTCTGTATCTTTTTTAATTTTGATAGCTTAAATGGTATTTTGTCTAAAATTAGGATCACGACTCCTCCTTTCTTTTGTGTTCCATTCGCCTGAAAATTTGTTTCCCATCCTTTTACTTTGAGTCTGTGTATGTCCTTTCTAGTGAGATGGGTCTCTTGAAGGCAGTATATTGTTGCCTGGTGATATTTTATCCATTTTGTCATTCTATGTCTTTTTAGTGGTGCGTTTAGTCCATTCACATTCAGACTAATTATTGAAATGTGAGAGTTCGTCCCTATCATGGGGTTCTTATTGAGTTGTTGTTCTTCCACTTGGTTTTTTCTTTTTTCTTTTTGTCTTTCTTTTGGTTTTGGGGTTGGTTCGTGTATATTTTATTCTTTTCCCTGTACTCTTGTGAAGAATGTTGTTCTTTTTTCCTTTTCTTCTGTGTTTAGTACTTTCTTAAGTGTTTCATGTAGAGATGGTTTGGTGGCAGCATAAGTTCTTAGGGACTGGATATCTGGGAAAGATTTGAATTCTCCCTCACTGATGAAGCTTAGCTTGGCCGGGTAGGTTATTCTTGGTTGAAATTGTTTATCTTTTAGGACTTTGAAGATAGGGCTCCAAGCTCTCCTAGCCTACCGGGTTTCTGCAGATAAATCTGCTGCTATTCTGATTGGTCTTCCATGGTAGGTGATCTGGCCTTTTTCTCTTGCTGCCTTTAGGATTTTTTCTTTTGTGCCTACTTTATTTAGGCGAATTATTATGTGTCTAGGAGTTGGTCTTCTCATTTGTTGTCTTGTGGGGGTTCTCTGAATCTCTTGTGTTTGAATTTTTGCATCACTGATTAGATAAGGGAAGTTTTCTTGAATGATCCCATGGAAAGTTTGTTCCAATTTGGTCTCTGTTTTTCTTTCTGCCTCAGGGAGTCTGATAATTCTTAGGTTAGGCCTCTTGAGGTAGTCACTCATCTCTTGAAGGTTTTGTTCTGTCATTTTGAGCTTATTTTCTGTGTTTTTAAGAGTTTGGGTTATTTCTATATTTTGGTCCTCAAGCTCTGAGATTCTTCTGCTTGGGTAATTCTGCTTTCCATGCTTATCAATTTGTTATTTATTTCATTCACAGTATTCTTTATTACTGTTATCTCAGATATCAGCTCCTTCCTAGTTTCTTCTTGTGTCTCCTCAATTTTTTTAATCTCTCCATTATTGTTTTGATATCTACATTTGCATTTTGAGACCCTTCATTCTGGGGACTTTTCATTGTTTGCATTCCAAAGTCAGTTTTCTCAATGTCTGCTCTCCCAGGCGTCTGGGAGAGACCCATACTCTTCTTTTGGTTTTTCTTCATTTCTGTAGATTTTTCTCCCTCTCCCCCTTTCCCTCCCCCTCTTCAATTCTGTTTTTGAGGGAAGGTGGGGTTGCTTTTATTTCTCTTCTGCAATGACCTGTTCTTCCTTATGAGGGTCTTCTGGCTTTGTTCACTTTTCCCTCTGCTTTACAGTCTGTCTATTCAGCAGTATGCAGCCTTGGTCCTTTGGAAAACATAATGTATGGCTCCATGGTTTCCCATTCATATTTGCTTCATGTATCCAGCAGGTTCGACCACAGCTGCGGGCCTCGCCGCTGGGATCAGAGGCGGGTCGGACCCTAATCTTTAATGCTCTCAAAAATAAACAATTTCAACCAAGAATTTCCTACCCAGCCAAGCTAAGCTTCATCAGCAATGGAGAATTAAAATCCTTCCCAGACATCCAATTCCTAAGAGAGTATGCTGCTTCCAAATCAACTCTACAGGAGATGCTTAAAAAGGTGATGTGCACAGAAGAAAAAAGAAACAAAAGAAAGACCATACACTTCACAAGATCATACACACAGAAGCAACAGAGCACATAGCACACCTGCAAAAATGAAAACACACACATATATTAACATAAAAACTAAAATAAGCAAAATAGTCTCACAAGAGCCTTATGCAGGGACAAATTTTCACATTTCGATAACCAGCCTGAATGTGAATGGACTAAATGCACCACTGAAAAGACATAAAATTTCAAACTGGATAAAAGGGCATGACCCAACAATATGCTGCCTCCAGGAAACACATCTCATGACAGAGGTCATCTGTGGACCTAAATTAGAGGATGGAGAATAAACTCTCAGGTGAATGGAAGACAGAAAAGGGCAGGAATCACAATTTTAATAGCAGACAAAACAGCCTTCAGGGTATCAAAAATTAAACAAATACAGAAAGATACTACAAAATGATAAAGTCTCAATCCATCTACAAGAAATATCTATCCTAAACATATATGCACCCAGCACAGGAACACCAGGATTTATAAAGCAACTACTGAAAAAGGACACTGACTCTAACACTATCATAACTGGAGACTTCAATATCCTACTAACAACCTAGATAGATAACCTAGAGGCCAAAATCAAGAAGGAGCTCCAGAACCTCAACTTGATGCTTGACCAAATGGACTTATTTAGATACCTACAGAACACTCCACCCAACAACCATGGAATATACATTTTACTCATCACCACATGGAACATACTTTTCAAATCAATATCATTGTGAAAGAAAATAGAATCCTGGGACCCTAAACTCACCATGTCAAAGGGGAAGTTAAACTTGGGAACTGAGTCATACAATGCTGCCTTCTTTTTGTTCCCAAACACACAGGTGTAATTTCACAATCTTGTGTCATAGCCTAATTTGTAAGCCAGGTTCCCAAAATGACAGAATGCCACACATCTCCCCAGATGGTCTCCCTCAAAAATTGCTGAGGTAGAAATTTCTTGTGAGCCCCTAGATGTTTCAGGACACACACATTCCTACTAACTAGCCCTAAAATCAAATTGTGCCGAATCTCACCCCAACAATGTAAATTGTCAGCTTGTCTTCACAGATACAGGACAAGGAGAAAACCTGAAATCATCCTGTTGTCTGCCCTGAGATGAATGCATAAGTGGTTTTCCCTCTACTCCCTCTTTTCAAATGTTTACTTTATTTTAGGTAAAATGCAGTTTCCCGAGTGGAAATGAAAGCATAATTGACTTATTTTATGATTCTCTCTTTTCACATGTTAAATGTAGATTTACTGAGTCATCATCAAAGTCTTACAAGAGTGTAACTGGAAGGACAAAAAATCCAAAATGGCATTACCTCAGCCATCGAGATCAGGCTGCTGGGCATGGGCTCATACTTTTGTTTTGTTATAGCTACCAATTACTGGTATACTTTAGTAAATAATATGTTGTTGTGTAATCAGTCCTGCCCTCTCTTTTGCTCTGAAGTAAGTTTCATTCACTCCACTATTTAAAGTCACTGATGAAAAACTAGTAAAACTGTAACCTCCCCCCAGGAATGGGCCTTTGGATTTTATAATTAACATCTTACTCCAAGGATGAGTTTTTAGCTCTCTTGCATGACAAACCATTTGGACACTGAGAGAAAAAAAAAAACCATTAGGATGACTTCAGCCCTCCTACAATTTTCTTATAGACAACCCACTCCAAGCTAAATGTCTTTTTGTCCCCTAAATTCAAGGACATTTAAAAGTTAATGTTTGTGTCTTAACGCTGTTTTACTGGCCTTGGGCTACTCTCTCTGCCTACATAATCAACTATCTGGCTGCTGCCATCCTGAACAGCTAGTCACCATGACAACTACCCCCACTGTTACATTTCACAGAAATGCTCCTGTTCTCAGCCTTCTAATGGAAACCTAATTCTAATTCTAATTCTTCTAATGGAAACCTAATTCTAATGAAGCACTCAGCTTCAATCATTCAGCATCAGATGCTTTTTCAGTGTTTGGCTTCTTTAATCTTGAGGAGGTGGATCAACTTTTTTTTTTTCTAACTCAACTTCTGTATAAACTTTTCTAACCAACTCCTTGTACAATTCTTTGCATCTTTCCTGTGACATGAGCACACTGACTTAACATATGGTGGCCCGTACAGGGAGGGTGAAGTCTCCTGTGCTCTCCCTCTCACTCTCCTCCTTTCTAACTCAGCTCTCTTGTAGATTGCTGAAATTTGGAAGGGAACTAACAGTTCTGGCCAGGACTCTACTTGGCTCTCTGTTATTTTTTCCTTCACCACCCAACCTGAGGAGCTGCTTTGGCTTTACCCTCCCCATCACCTCAGCTTTATCTGGTATGAGGTTACATCACCAGCAAGTTCATGCACTACCTTATCTTGCTAGGAAATCTGTAAATGTAACCTGAGAAGCTTCTTTGTAGTCTCCATCTGGGAATTTTCTTGCTGAGGCCAGGGGCCCTCTGCAGAAATCTTGGCCAAGTCTTCTGAACCTGCGTCTTGGAGCAGCTTTGCTGGGATTTGGGGTTCTCTGCACTATGGAAGTACTACCTTTGGTAGATTGAGGAGATAAATGGGACCCCCTTTCTCATACACTGCTCACATACTCAGGCTGATTTCACTGATCTTAAGCATGGAATGCTGGCTGAGGATGTGGATTGTTTTTGCTGGGATCCAGGGCCGTCTGTGTACTCTCTCTCTCACTATTTTGGCCTCTTCAGGACCACTTTTTTTTTTTTGAGTCAGAGTCTCAATCTGTCGCCCAGGCTGGAGTGCAGTGGCATGCTCATGGCCACCACAGCCTTGACCTGCTGAGCTAAGGTGGTCCTTCTGCCTCAGTCTTCCAAATAGCTGGAACCACAGGCATGTGCCAAAATGCCTGGCTAATTTTTTGATTTATTGTAGAGATTAGGGCTCTCAGGCTGGTCTCTGCCTCCTAAAGTGCTGGGATGGATTACAGGTATGAGCCACCGCATCCAGCTGGGGACCATTCTTAAGACCAATCTGTCTCCCCCTCTAGGAGCATGCCTCATGGAAACCCCCAGATGGGTGGCTAAGGGCCCCCTTCATTGAAATGTATTACAAAAGGTCTCAGGAACCTCTCCCTAGAGAGGAGCATCTGCCCTAACCATCTCCTCAATACTATCTAGGCAACCAGGAAGTGGACCCAAGGGTGGTCTCCTGCCTCTAATACTCTTCTTCAGCTTGACCTCTAGTGCTGCCACAGGGGCAAATGGGCCAAGGTTTTCAAAATGGCGTACCACCCAGACCCTTGTTGGTCCTGTGACATACTCTAACTCCCTCTTTAATTACTGTACCTCCTTCCTGCTTTCTCTCTAATGACTCAGAATAGAGGACTAATCCCCGGCCCTTTCACTTTCAGCTTCTTCTCTGTCCAACTCCTCAAAATCCTCTCCCTGGCTGCCTGATAACATCCTGATGGCAGCTGTAGTAACTGCAGCAAACAAACAACAAACAAACAAACTAAGCATATGCACTGCCTTTTCCTCCTCCTACCTTCTCCTCTCTTCACCTGCCCACCTTCACTCCGGACCTTCCTTTAAACCTTTCAAACTGTTCACCAGCTTCCCCTTAGAAAAGCGGCCAGAGCAAAGGGTATTATTGAAATTAATGTCTCCTTTTCCATGATAAATCTCTCTCTCAAATTAGATCTAAACTGGGACTATCTGCCCTCCTCCCAGACTAAAACAAAGGACCCACATATTGGTTAAGAAATCCTGTTAA
>JAPVLO010005228.1:0-11281 GCA_027257055.1 Cephalopachus bancanus | reverse complement strand
TCCCTTGACTTCTGTTTATATACATGATCTTTGTGATCATGTGTTTATATACATGAGAAAACTCAAGTAGTTCTTTTGGAGTACAGCACACCTTCTTATGAGTCACACTTTGAACCTCACCTTTAGGGGCCTGCTGGGACTCGAGTCTAGTTATGGGTCTAGAAATAAATAGGATGGTGGGGATGGGTCCTGAGGAGAATCAGCATTGTCTTGCTTGGCATATGCCTCAGGGGAGACCAGTACTTTTTCCACAGGCAATGCAGGGTTGATCCCCCCAGAGAAAGCCAGAAAGGCCAATTTCACTGTAAGGGAAAGTTGTGGCTTCAGATCAAGGGAGGCAGGGTGCACTTCCACTGTCAAACCAGACTTATGAAAATTTGTGAACTCGGTGTCCCCAGTCTTCTCACATGTTTCCATCCTAACTTATAGTGTCTCATTCTTTCCCAACCAATGCCCTCAACCTGTCTGTCCTTGTCGCTTTCAATAATGACCCTCACACGATTCTTCTGCAAGCTGCTTTAATCCCAGGTTACTACATCGTTCTTCTTCCTCTTTTCTCATATTCGTGACCTTAAATCTAGTATCTCTGCCAATCAATTAAGGTAACGCGGCACGCACCGATAGGCCTGTGAAAGAGGATTGTATGCTGACATCCTTTAGTTGCCTTATTAGGGCTTGTTTTGTCTTGTGGTCTGGCTGCTTCGGGCGCCATGTTAGGGCGGAGGCGCTCCACAGCTCCCCCTTTTTTATTTATTTTGGCAGGAGAGGGTAGTGGTCACAGCCCCCATATAACAAGGACCATGTAAGACAGTCTATCTCGCGCGTGTAATCGCCAGACCGACTGCCCACCTGTCCGACACCGATTTTCTGGGGATGGGAAAGGCGATGTCAACCCATATGCAGCTGGACATGCCCTCCACGGGATAACTCCTCCGGGGCCCCCCGTGTGCAGTACTATTCTCACATCCTGCCCTGCTCTTATTGCCCTAGCGCGGCAACCCAGACCTGAGGGGATTGATCCACCTCCATGGCAGCAAAGGCCTGCGCTAGTAGCGCACGGTCACGTGCATTGCATCGAGGCATATGGCAGAGACAATAGAGGCACAGGACACAACAAGAGAATAAAAAAAGGGGCCCATAGAACCCATTCCCGCCCACTCTTTAAGATGGTATGCTGCCTGGGCGATCCAGGAGGCCAAGGTTTGAGCGACGACTGAATCTACTCTGGTGGAGTTGATGCTGATGATTTCACGACGTAGAGCCTCCGTCAGGTTGTCGAACTCTTGGGACCAATTACCTAAAAGATGGAGGGAAAGCTCTCGAGAGAGGTTAGCAGCAATAGTCATATTGTGGTATGGGATGCCGGTTACGCATAAAGCAATAGTGTGCCATTCACACCCTATTTGCACCATGCGCCAAAGAATGTCTACTTGTTCTTGTACCACGTCAACTCTTTGGTTTAAGATCATAATGCCGCCACACAAGTGACTGTTAATATTACTTTGGCAGCAACAGTGGAAGACAAGGTGTTTAAAGTGGTGGCGGTCTGTACTGTGGTACACATGGCAACAGCGGCTGTAGCAGCTGCAGCAACTGCCATTGCAATTGCTGCAATGATGGCGGCTGTAATGCCGAAGTCTCTCCTCTGTCTAAAAGGAGAGAGAGCATTAGGGCCCCAGCAAGAGTGTAATTGAAATCAGGGGCTGGTGCCATTTAAAAAATCGGGGGAAAGTACGTGCCGAATAAGTGTCTAGGAAATACTGTTAAAATTCCCCATTGTTGCTCAGCACGACTTATGGGGAGGTTCAGCATCAGCGTTCCCAGCAGAAGCCACGTCGTGGGACTCATCATCAGCAATCGGGGTTCGTTCCTCGGGGGTCTTTGTAGTGCGTGTTAGTCGCTCAGGTACCCACCCCGGGTCTGGGCTGTCCTGTGGAAAAACACACACAGATCCTCTCGCCCACGTTAATACTGGGTCGGGACCTCTCCATTGTCCCGTGATAACATCTTTCCATTTAACATAGCCCCTTTTATGCGGTACTGCGCCTAGATGGCGGTCCACAGCAGAATTGTTCTCGTTGTCCAGCTGAAGAAAATTTAAAGTTAATAATGCTAATGACAGTCTTTGTTTAGGTTTGAAACCCATGCCTATTCCCCCTTTTTGTTTTTGAAGTAGTTCTTTTAGTGTGCGATGAGCCCTCTCGACTATTCCTTGCCCTTTGGGGATTATAAGGGAGCCCATGGCGCAGGTCCACGTTCATTTGTGCACAGAACTGTTGAAATGTTCGGGAGGTGTAGGCGGGGCCATTATCTGTTTTGATTTGCTGAGGCATGCCCCGGGCGGCCCATGCCTCCAAGCAAGGGGAGATAACATGATGTCCCTTTTTCTCCAGCCATGGCCGAAGCAAACAAAATTCCGGAACGGGTATCTATGGAAACATGGACATACTTGAGGTTACCGAACTCTGCCACATGAGTGACGTCCATTTGCCAAACCCGTGAGGGGAGAAGGCCTTTTGGATTCCCCCCCATGAAGGGGGGTGGTGGAAAGTAACACATGATCCGCAAGATTTTACAATATCTCTGGCCACATGACATGGTATTTGGAAACGGGTCTGTAGTGTTTTTGAGTTAACATGAAACTGGGCATGAAAATCTTGTGCCTTTTGGGCAGGGGTTACAAAGAAAGCCTGTTGAAGTCGCGTAAGGTTGTCAGCCTGGGCATTACCCTCACTGAGGGGTCCGGGTAGGCCGGTGTGCGCACGGATATGCTGAACAAAGAATGGCTCTGAACGTTGCCATATCAGCTGTTGAATTTTGGAGGCAAATGTATGTATAGGGCTAGGGGGGGATATTCGGCCTGCCACTTCAAGAGATTTAACTAAATTGATTATGTATTGGGAATCTGACAACAAGTTAAACGATCGAGAAAAACGTTGAAATACGGCCAAAACAATTTGAAGCTCTACCTGCTGAGGAGAGCCGGACTGGAATTGTATTACCGTGGGGGAATGTCCATCTGCTACATATGCGCCAAGGCCAGTTTTGGAACCGTCTGTAAAGATATTAATAGCCTGAGGAATGGGGTCATTTCGAGTGATTTGAGGGAAAATGACCGGGTGTTCTTTTACAAAGGACAGCATGGGATCTTTTGGAAAATGATTATCTATCTGTCCTACAAAGCTGCACCTTAGGATAGCCCATACATCCACTGTAGCAGCCAATGTCTGCACTTGATAGGCGGTGTATGGCACCACGAGGAGGTGCGGCTGTTGGCCAAAATGCATTAGGCATTGTTGTAGTCCACGGATGGCCAACTCAGCAACAGCGATTGGATAATGCTCCACTGTTTTTAGTATGGCAGTCTTCGGATGGATCCATAATAAGGGGCTATCCTGCCACAGTACTCCCATTGGCTGAGCCTGAGTAGGGAGAATACAAAGCCATATAGGGCTCTCTAAGGAAACACGCTTAAGAGCGGTTATACTAATTGCTTTTTCTACCTTATGTAGGGCCTCTCTAGCCTCCTCTGTGAGGGATCTAGGGGAGTCTAAATGCGGGTCCCCAAAAATCCGCCCTGTGGCCTGCATCATTCGGGCCACAAAGTCTGAAAAAGGCTCTGTGGAACCTTAAGTAATTTTGGTGAGATTACCTGATACCTCCCCTCGGCTAGGCAAGGCCTTCCAGGCTCGCATTGCCATGTGATTAATTTGATCATACACAACCTGGGGGTATCCTATCTGTTGGTTAGCAAAACGGTCCTGCCCCAACAGCATATCAACGTCCCAAGCCCCGTTACCCGCCGCCCAGTTTCTTGCTGCCTGCTCATTAGCCAATTCTATGTAATAGACCTTCCAATCTAAATATTGTCCCGGTTTCATGCAAGCCTTCACTAATCTCTGCCAGTCTCTGGGGATCATGGCGAACCGATCTAGTGCCTCCACCATTGCTGTCATGAAGGCAGCAGTGAGCCCGTACGTTCGTACGGCCTCCGCGAGGTTTTTCACTGTTTTGAAATCTAATGGCTCATGGTACCGGTTTCCTGCATTGTCCACGAACACCGGAAAAGTTTGCCATGTGCCGCTGGCATGGACCTCCCTCCACACTTCATTGTTGAAAGAAGCACCTCCTTTTCCGGGAGGCGCAGAAGTATTATACGGGGGAGGAACTCCTACCGACCCAGGGACAGAGGATCCGCCCTTATCTCGGGCGCGGCCCCGACTGAGTTCTAACTTTTCAACTCGAGTCACGAGATCTCTAAGTTCCTCATCTGACTCCAGTTCTGAGTCAGAGGCTGCCTCGCTGTTCCCTCTTGAGGAAGTTGATCGTTCCTCTTTTATTTGGTCAAGCGCTGCTTGGCCTTGCTCGACTGTTTGCACACACTTTTGATCTTCCAAACAGGCACGAACCAGTCTCCAAAGTGGCTGGACCCCGCCTGCCACCTCTCCTAGCTCTCGGGCGCGGTCAATATCCTGCCCCACTTTGTCCCAACTACCCACTGTGAGGTTCCCCGAAACGGCAAACCACGGTGCAATCTCGTCTACCTGTGTGATAAAATCAGTCAAGGTTTTATCCCTTAATTTTAGTCCTTTTGTTCTTAGGAGAGTTTTAAGAGCCTGAAAAAGCGGTGAGAGGAAGTAGTGCCCATGTTAGCAAAAAGGGGATCACCTCTACACCGAGGGCCTTTTAGATCGCCTCTTTACCGAGGACCTTCCCAAATCGCCTCTTTACCGAGGACCTTCCCAAATCGCCTCTTTGCCAAGGACCTTCCCAAATCGCCTCTTTGCCGAGGACCTTCCCAAATCGCCTCTTTGCCGAGGACCTTCCCAAATCGCCTCTTTGCCGAGGACCTTCCCAAAACGCCTCTTTGCCGAGGACCTTCCCAAATCGCCTCTTTGCCGAGGACCTTCCCAAATCGCCTCTTTGCCGAGGACCTTCCCAAATCGCCTCTTTGCCGAGGACCTTCCCAAATCGCCTCTTTGCCGAGGACCTTCCCAAATCGCCTCTTTACCGAGGACCTTCTTAAATCGCCTCTTTACCGAGGACCTTCCCAAATCGCCTCTTTACCGAGGACCTTCTTAAATCGCCTCTTTACCGAGGACCTTCTTAAATCGCCTCTTTACCGAGGACCTTTCTAGTTTTTTCCCTCCCTTGTGGGATCTACATACCAGTCGACTGCCCTGAGCAGCTGCAGTTCTAAACCCAAGGTTTTCAGCTTCTTTGAGTTCCCCGTACGGGCCACCACTTGTCGCTTTCAATAACGACCCTCACACGATTCTTCTGCAAGCTGCTTTAATCCCAGGTTACTACATCGTTCTTCTTCCTCTTTTCTCCTATTCGTGACCTTAAATCTAGTATCTCTGCCAATCAATTAAGGTAACGCGGCACGCACCGATAGGCCCGTAAGAGAGGATTGTATGCTGACATCCTTTAGTTGCCTTATTAGGGCTTGTTTTGTCTTGTGGTCTGGCTGCTTCGGGCACCATGTTAGGGCGGAGGCGCTCCACATGTCCTCACCTTGGGATCCAATTATTCCAATTGCATTTAGGCATTCCAATTGAGTGACAGCAGTTCATACTGTAAAGACACAGGGTGTCGAACGTAGACATCTTAGAGGCTGAGAGTTCACCTTTTGTTGTAGTTCAGTCAATGGCGTGAGGAGAGTTTGTGTGGATTTTCAGCCATTTCTGCCCTGTGGCCACAGTAGAGATTCCAACTCAGGGCACACCTAGAAGTTTTTAGGTTATTTATGCTAAGCTGAAGCCAAGAACAAATTTCTGAGTTCACCCTTTTTCTTTCATCACTTTGTCCAATGACATCAGAAGCAACACAACAAAGTCATAATTTCCCTGGTTCTCCACAGACATTCAAAGTATCATATGCTGGGTCATCAAGTTTCATGTCACCTATACATGAATTAAAGTTATCAAATGCATCTGTTTTCTATACCCCTAAAAACAGTTTACACCATGGACTATCAGTGCTCTTTGTATATTAGAATTAAATCCTTTGCATTTTAGGTCAAACCAGTCCAATACTCATATGTCTGGCTATGTTTTTAGTGTTTACATTATTCTTGTTGCTTTTTAAGTGTATATCATCTCTGTAATGATTTTATTTTCTTGCGGTTCCTGCCTAAGTTCTGCTGACATGCTATTCATTTCCTGCTTGATATATTATATTCTCTTCTCAGAACCCTTTGAGCTCTCTTTTAGAGAAAACATTGTTATTTCTTTGAAAATATACAGTTTTATCTGTCTGAACTCTTTCTATGTTTCAGGGTAATTCTTTTTGTGATTTTTTTTATTAATCAATATTTTTTATTTTGGTTTTGTGGGGTACAGTTAAGGGTTAGGTGTACAATTATGTTTGATTCAGACACCCTGTTGATAAGAGATATTTTTCCCCTCCCTACACAGATATTTGCTACTGTTAACCCCCTCCCCCCCCCCTTGTTTCCAGTACCATCAGTCATTTTCTTATAGTATTACATTGGATGTTCAAGGTCCATTATATGAGTGAGAAAATGTGATACTCGGATCTTTGTTTCTGTGAGAGGTCATCAGTATTATATACTCTAGTTCCATCCAGGTTGCAGCGAAATTCATGATTTTGCTCTTTTTTATGGCTGCGTAGTATTCCATCATGTATATGTACCACTTTTTTTTAAACCAGTCCTCTTTTGATAGGCAGCATGGTTGTTTCCAGGTTCTTGCTATTGTGAACAATGCTGCGATAAACATACGTGTGCAGGAATCTTTTTTTACAGTGATTTGAGTTCTTCAGGGTATATTCCCAGTAGGGGGATTGCGGGATCATATGGAAGGTCAATTTTTAGAGCTTTTAGGAATCGCCACACTGCTTTCCCCAGAGGTTGCACTAGTTTACACTCCCACCAACAGTGTAGAAGTGTTCTCTTTTCCCCACACCCTCTCCAGCAGCTGTTATTTTTTGAGTTGTTGATAATTGCCATTCTGACTGGAGTTAGGTGGTATCTCAGTGTGGTTTTGATTTGCATCTCCCTGATGATTAGTGAGGTTGAGCATTTCTTCATGTGTTTGTTGGCTGCTCGGATGTCTTCTTTTGTGAAGTGTCTGTTCATATCTTTTGCCCATTTTATAAGGGGTTGTTTGTTTTCTTCTTTTCAGTATGTTTCAGTTCCTTGTAGATCCAGGATGTTAAGCCTTTGTCAGACCTAGAGTTGGCAAATACTTTTTCCCAGTCTGTAGGCTGTCTCCCCGCTCTCTTGATGGTTTCTTTGGCTTTGCAGAAGCTTGTCAGTTTAATAAGGTCCCACTTGTCTATCTTCTCTCTTATGACCTGTGGGTTTCGGGTTTTGTACAGGAATTGGATGCCAGTTCCAATTTCCATGAGGGTATTTCCTTCCTTTTTTAAGGTTCTTATGGTTTGAGGTTTTACATTTAGGTCTCTGATCCATTTGGAGTTAACCTTTGTGCATGGGGATAGATAGGGGTCCTTTTCAATCTTCTGTATGTGGTCAGCCAGTTTTCCCAGCACCATTTACTGAATAGGTTCTCCTCTCCCCCGTGGTAGGTGGTGGGGGGTTTGTTGAAGATCAGTTGGTTGAGAAATTGAGGTTTTGCTTCTGGAATCTCAATTCTGTTCCATTGATCTATATGCCTGTTCCTGTACCAGTACCAAGCTGTTTTGATGATTGTAGCTTTATAGTAAAGTTTGAAGTCTGGTATTATGATACCACCTGCTTTGTTTTTTTTGCTGAGGATTGTTCTGGCTAGACTTTCTGACATCACACAACCTACCTATGTTGGAACAAGAAGAAATTGAGACCCTAAATAGACCAATAACAATCAAGGAAATCGACTACGTAATAAGAAAACTTCCTACAAAAAAAAGCCCTGGTCCAGATGGCTTTCCAGCAGAATTCTACAAGACATTCGGGGAGGAGCTGATACCAATCCTACCGAAGGTATTCCAGGCGATTGAAAAAGATGGAACTCTCCCCAAATCATTTTACGAAGCCAACATCACATTGATACCCAAGCCAGGTAAAGATCCAACAAAGAAAGTGAACTACAGGCCAATATCTTTGATGAACATAGATGCTAAAATTCTCAACAAGATCCTAGCAAACTGGATTCAGCAATACATCTCAAAAATCATCCACCATGACCAAGTAGGCTTCATCCCTGGGATGCAAGGCTGTTTCAACATTCATAAAACCATAAATGTAATTAAATACATCAACAGTTGTGATATATTTTTAACCTACTTCTTTTTAAATGAAAACAGCAATTCTTCTTTAAAAGAGGCCAACCATTTGCTAAAGAATAATGTAGGAGGGGGAAATGGTCTAAGGCCATTCACAATGTAAATTTTGGTTTATTGTTGAGGGCACAGTCTCACCAAGTCTGTCACTACCTACGCAGTAGACCAGAAGCTATTGTGTATATGTTAAACTAATGGTTTTAAGGAGAATAAAAGGAAACAGTCATCTGGACACCTTTATCCACCTCAAGGGTGCGCATCTCCAAAAATCTTTGCTGATAAAACACATAAATAAAAAGAGATTAAGATACATATATAAACCCTGTTGTGAACCCACCAATCCCAGAAACAGACCCTTCTCTGTTTTTTCCACCCTTCCATAGGAACAAAGGGTCTTGAAGGTAACACTTCCACTCAGTGTTGTTCAGCATCACCATAGAATATTTCCTCTTCCCTAGCAAAATAAAGAAATGGTAATGAGGACATTTGGTGAATAAAAAACCCGGAGATAACAGGGGCAAAATTAGTGAAGACCAAAAGATGCATAACTGAAAGGGCTGCTTGGGAAGGAGAGAGGGATTGACTCATAGTCCAAATCAAAAGGAGGCAGAGTTAAGTGTATAAAAATTCTAATATCGGGACTTAGACTTTTAATATGGCAGGATTTCAGAACCAGTCTGTGCCACTACTCAGGCAATCAATTAAGCTGATTACCCACATTCATCTTCCTGACTCACATTTCCAGTACCTACACGGAAAAGCCAAAGACCGAACAGAGTCAAATCAGTGCTTTGACCACTCTGCTCCTTCCTAGCGCCCCCCCTTACTCCTCCTGTAGGGCTGGGAACTGGGAAGCAAGCAGTGGGCACAGACCTGGGGCTCCAAACCAGGGCAGAGGCAAGGGCAAGGTAAAGGGGGGAGGGCACGCTGCTGAAATAGTCCAGAGGGCAAGTTCTTGGGGAGTGGGAGCTTAATGTTTTGCCCTTGAAGGTTTAGTACAGCAGACAGCCAAGTCCTTTCTATATCCTGGGGAGGTAGACAGGGCTTTCCTGCTCTCCATTCTGGTCAGAGGGATCTTATGATCATGATCAGAATGGCAGTGATCGTGATGTCAGTGAGGTGCCATCCCTGTCATGGAAAACCATTAAACTGGGTCTCCACAGGGGTATTCCTCTCCTAGTAAACTGAGTCCTGCCACCACCACAGATGTCCTACAAATCTTAAGAACTGTTGGATGGGGCTGCACGTTTTTAGGGAAATCTGTATGCTCCTGCTCTACTGTTCCCTCCTTTTTGGACTGAGAATGTAATTTGGGCCAGAATGCCCCAAAATGCCTCCCAGATTGCATGCTGGAGCCATGACCATTTTATTGTTTCTTTGAATAGCAAGAGATTTTTTTTTTTTCCTATTTTTTGTTCTTTTTATTGCTTTTGATACATTTTAAGGGAGGAAAGAAGAGTAAAAATGCTTTTACAAGGACACACAACCAGAAACACTGTTTGATTTAAACATTTAGCACATTTTGATGACAATTTACAGTGTATGTGCAGAGGAAGTTTGGTAGCTTAGATTATGGACTCTTAAGTCAGTGTAAATCTTGTCTCTATCACTCATGAGATCTTGGATCAGTATTTAATCCCTCTATGCCTCAGTTTCCCTATATGAAAAAAATGTCAGTAATAGGATCTTACTGATATGTATTTTTGGGCTTAAGTAAACCAAAACATTTTAAACATTACGCATACAGTAGGAGCACCCAAAAATGCTTACCATTATTATAAGTTGTCCTTAACTCTTCCCTTATGTTAGAAAAATGCCTAAGAAAACAATGAATTATTGGTTGATTTGCCATACCTAAATCTTAGTAGATTGTATTAATCATCTAGTATAATTAATTTCATACTTATATCCAAGTAAGAAATACAGCATGCTTTTCCGCAGAAGGAAAAAGATGCAACACTTCTCTGTAGTTCTAGCTCACAAACGTGTCAGTAGGACATAGTACTTACCCTTTATACCAGTTTGGCACTTCACAGGGAACTTGTATATTCATTTTCAACATTGATGCTTCAGTAATACTCTGAAGCATACATCCATCATTTCCATTAGGTAGTTAAGAAATGTAAGTGACCTGTTCTAGATGTCACAGTAAGGGTCTCAATCAACCTAAAATTTCTCTCTCCCTGTACTCACCATGACACATGAACCCTCATAAGAGGAAAGCAGAGGTGCATAAGACAGCCTCTACCTATTGAAGATGCTGAAGGGAATAAAACACTAAAACAAAGCCAACATTCTGCTCCTCCATAGAACCATGCCACTTGAGAGGGCTTAGAATAAGCTAATCGAAGTTTTCTCAAATCCAAATGGAAGAAGGAAGGGAGGAAGCAAAGGAAACAAAGCCTTCTTCTGTCCTAAAAAAAAAAAAAAAAAAAACCAAAAAAACCTGATAGCCATTCTTAGACTCTCACATACCTGAATGATATGATTTAAGAATTTTATTTCCTCTCACAGAAACAAAGATCTGAGTATCACATGTTCTCACTCTTAGTGGACCTTGATCATCCAATGTATGATCAATGGAATTTTATCAGAGTCGGAGGAGGTTTCTGATGGGTTGTTAGACCCGGTTTCATGGAGGAATAGGAGATGGACGATTACAAGGGCTGTTACTATGAAGGGCAGGATAAAGCGGAAAGCGAAGAATCGTGTAAAGGTAGCTTTGTCTACTGAAAAGCCCCCTCAAATTCATTCAACTAAATTGGTGCCAATGTAAGGAATAGCTGATAGGAGGTTGGTAATGACGGTAGTGCCTCAAAATGATATCTGCCCTCATGGAAGGGCATAGCCTATGAATGCTGTTGTTATTACAGTAAATAATAAGAGGATGCCAATATTTCATGTCTCTAGGAAAGTATAGGAGCTGTAATATAAGCCTCGGCCTACATGCATGAATAAGCAGATAAAGAATACAGAAGCCCCGTTTGCATGTATATATCGGATAATTCAAACCCTAGTTTACATCTCGGCAGAG
>JAPVLO010005227.1:0-11292 GCA_027257055.1 Cephalopachus bancanus | reverse complement strand
GTAACACAAGTCAAAATTTAAAAAAATATTAAATACAAAATTCTTGAGGAAATAAAATAAAATTTCCTCACTTGAGAAAGTCCTCTAGCTGAGCTAACACTTGACCCTTGAATATTCACATGTTGTTTTTCCAGCACTTAGTTTGTACAATAGTACCATAGATGTTATGCGCCAGTTAGCAATCTTTCAAAGTTCTCCTCAAACTCTGTACATAAAAAACTATGACTCGTGGGAATTTAATGAAGTACTTGATTAGACAAAAATAATTAGAAGAAGAAGCTACGCCACTAAATAATGTAAATTTATCTTCTTAACAACTGTCACTTTAAATCCCTTTTAGAGATGACTTGTAAGCAATAAACAAATAAATGACTAAAATCTCAGAAACCGAATGCATTTTAATTTGATCTGTATTTAGCAAAATGATCTACTAATTGCCCAAATGCACTGCTTGACAAGGAAGTATTCAACACAGCACTTGCCCCCAGCAATGCTGGAGAAAGAATTTCAGCCCACACGCATTATACGAGTTCATTATTTGAGTCAGCCAAGGGCGCATTTCCCATCACTGGAGACGCCCCTGATCCAAGATACTAATGGATAGATTCAACTTTTAGAAATGAAAATAAGTTTCAACAGTTGAGTGACCTTTAAAATTCCTTCCAGCAGCCAAGTTTAAAATCCTGACGCAAGTTCATTTGCCCAGTATTCTGCTTGGAATCAGAGCCCTGTTAAGGCACTAGCAGCTCTTGCATAAGCTCATTAACTATCTCTTCCAGTTTCTTCTTGTTGCCTCTGCTCATGTGTTATTTGTTTTATACAGGCCACTTTGCTGCACACACACACACACACACACACACACATACACACGAATGGGTTTACTTTGGCTCTGTGAGCTTACTTGCAAAAGTCCCAATATTTCAGCAAATACAACGTGCCCAAGGTAAAAACCCTTCATGGACACATTTTTTAATCACTTTCATTCACCTATTCTGCCAAGATGATGGAACAGTAACTAGATGCCAGGCACCATCATGGTATGTTCTACAACAGTGAACAAGATGGTCTATCCTCTCAGGAGGTCACGGTCCTATAGGGTTGACAAACAAGCACTTACCTCATAGTGTGGAAAGTCTGTCTCTGGGGTTAAAGGAAAGGTTCCCAAGATAGCTCATGTCTCAAAGTACTCAGTCCACATTGAGAGACTGAACAAACTAAATGGCTTTCTTCCCCTTCTCATAAAGGCTTCTAATAAAATATTACATAAAATTGTAAATATGTTGCAGAGTACTAAGAAAATATAAACTCTCTACCTTCTTTCCTAAAGTTCCCTTTTTCTCTGAAATCCACACCTGGTAAATCTATATCCCATCTGTGGTGTTAAGCACTATTGGGTTCAAGAGAGTTTCTAACCTCAGTGTTTGTTCCAAAGTTTGATTCCACTGAAATCTGTCCTCGATACTCTGCAAACTGTCCTGTCAGGAATGTTCACTTTTATTCCTGGACAACAACTTGATTTTGGGCATCTTATGGAATTTCCTTGTGGCTAGAGCTTTTTTATTTAAAAACTCCCTATCCAAATTAATTAGATCCCTGTTGATATGTCAATTTGTTCTAAAAAAGAAAATGTGAAAATTTCAAGTAGCAGCCACTTTTTTCTATTTCAGACATATTCTTCTTCCACATATACTTGTAGATTTTGAGAGAACGAACAAAATTGGGGCTATAAGATAGCTGAGTAAAGACGCAAGGTAGTCACTGTGCAAGGACCTCCCTAGCAGATGGTCTTCGGAATACTGACCTAGTATGAGCTCTCAGTAGTGTCTCTCTGGCTGAGACCTGTACTGGCACGCATCCTATCCCCACTCCTCCTCCTACCCTTGGCCCCCACTCAGTCTTATCAGCACATCCCAGCAATACTATTCTCAGGAGGTTTCCATCGCGATGGCTCTTGGCCCCAAAATACGAACTGGTTTCCCAGTACCACCGTATTGAGGGCTCAGGTCTTCCTTCTGTCTTCTGGAAACCTCCATAAGCTAGACTCACCCTACAAAATGTCTCTCCTACTTTTCCATTCACAAATCCCTCTGCTTCTCTCAAGGCCATCCCTTTGCTGTTCTTTTCCTTATGTTTCTATCCCTAAGTGCATGCTTTCTCCTCTTTGTCTTCATTTTCCCAAAAAATTTCAAGGTTTGGTTCAAGTTCAACCTATTCCAGGAAGCTTTTTCAATAAAACTCTCACTGACACTGATTCTCCCATTCACTTCCTAATTTCCTGCAATACTTATAGTTAGAAAGTGTTTTTATATTAAATGTAGTATTTTATTACTTATCATTTGTATTGTTTTCTACCTGCTTTGTGAACAGTATTCACAGTATTCACCTAGGAAGGACCTAGGTCGGGCCTTCCCAACTCAAATCCAAAACATATGAGTGAGGAAGCTACTGTGTGCTGGTTCCTGTACCAGACACTGAGGGTGAGGGTGGGGGGCAGAGTTGTTGGTCTTGGGAGGTTGATCCAACGGTGAGAAAACTAAGTCTGAGGCACTTGGGGAAAACCGGTAAGTAACTCAATCCAATGTTGGACAGGCAGAGAATGTTTCCTGAAAGAAGAAAAATATAATCTAAGCCCTAGAAGGCAAAAATGACTTCACCTGGACCAAGAAACTATAGGGAAAGTGAGGAAAAATACATAAAAACATCTAAGATGAAATAAAATTAGGTGAGGCTAGGGAACCATGCTGTATATAGTATTTTCATGCTTTATCAAAATTCCAAATTCCTCCAAAAATTAGAGTAAAAAGTAATGATATTGCTTTTACAAGCCACATACATAAGTCTGTGTTTTAAGTCTATATAATATCTCAAGTTAAGTTGAATTGGGTTATATGATTTATAATATTTTGCGCTACTGATGGTAAATGGGTTTGCAAAATAAAACTCCAAAG
This sequence comes from Cephalopachus bancanus, assembly GCA_027257055.1. NCBI lineage: Eukaryota > Metazoa > Chordata > Mammalia > Primates > Tarsiidae > Cephalopachus > Cephalopachus bancanus. The sequence continues at coordinate 8,344 of JAPVLO010005227.1, read as the reverse complement.
CCATGGGTACAAGACAGAATTAGTGGATTATTAATTTCACCCAGATGATTTCAGTCTTGGAAGATATTTATGTGACTTTAGTACAGTTTATGTATTGCATTTCTAAATATAAATATTGTTGACAAGTTGAACCCAAACATAACCCATTAACTTCTTGAAGTGTCAGACTGTAAACATTATAATGTAACAACAGATCTGTAGCAACAGCATTACACATAAAAAATAAACTTTTCAGCCGAGCTCGGTGGCTCAGCCTGTAATCCTGAGCTTTGGGAAGCTGAGGTAAGTGGATTGCCTGAGCCCGCGGGTTCGAGACCCGCCTGGGCAACTTGGAGAGATCTTATCTCTACAATAAATCAAAAAATGAGCTGGGCGTGGTAGCGTGCACCTGTAGTTTCAGCTACTTGGAAGGCTGAGGTGGAAGGATTGCCGGAGCCCAGCAGGTTGAGGCTGTGGTGGCCGGGAGCGGCTACTGCACTCCAGTCTGGGTGACAGAGTGAGACTCCAACTCAAAAAATAAATAAATAAATAAATAAATAAATAAATAAATAAATAAACTTTTCTTTTTAAAAAGTAAATCAAAAGCAAAAAGGTCAACCCTCTTTTGTAGTAATTCATTACAATGATTTGGTTTACCAGCTGTCCTTGCTAAGGCATTTATATGGCCAAACAGACACTGATACATAACTGTAAACAGTGGGTAAGTCATCATGAAATAATTGTTGCATGTAACAAAAATGAAACTAAAAATCTCAAATGATATTTAGCCCATGAAAGGAAAATGTATCTTACAAAAATATCACAATAATTTCCTATCCCCCAATTAGTACAATTATTCTTTCCAAGAAGGCCCAAAGTTATATTTATGAGAGCCTGAGTGCTTCAGGACTACAATTTCAGGTCAAATTCTATTCAGACTGTCAATATGGATAGCCCAAGAAAAAAAAACAGAAGCCAGATTTAACATAAAATAGTTTCTGGGTCACATAATTTGCATAGAGCGGTTATGTGGCACAACCATTGAGCTGCTGGAGATGCCATCTGTAATGTACACTAACTCATGCACATGTCTTGTCTTTGTTTTTTCCTCTGTGAAAAACAGCCAGGAGCAGATAACGCCCAGCTCCACTGCAAAAGTATTCACTAAATTGAGAAAGATATGAAGATAGATCTTGTTTAGATAAGAATCCCACTGTGAAATAAATTGTTCCAGTGTGTCCCCAAATCTCATGACAGGAGATATTAATGTGCTAAGAATCAGTTCAGTGGCCATAAATGCTAGGAACTATTTAACATAAGAAATTATTACAGATACAGAGCAGTTTTTAAAAGATATATCCTCTGCTGTTGGCTCACAAAAGCATATACCGTATTGGATTTTCATTCATTCTTAAAGTGAATGAATGAATGCTAATAACATGCTGGATCTTTTATTCCTTTTATTAGAGAAACATTAAAAATCAGGTCCTCTGCAGTAGAGAAGTTTGAAATGAAGAGCCTGCCTAAAAGATTACAGACATCTTAAAACAGTTCTATAATAAAAATGTGTCAAAATGATGGGGTATTATGAAATTTCTGAGGCATCATTAGATGGATTCAACATTAAAATATTAGCATAATTTAAGAATTTGTGGAGCATAGTAGATAAAATTATTTTCCTAATTTATTTTTTTTTTTGTTTGACACATAGCCAGAAAAGCACCGTACAGCCTCCCAAAGTATTTTCTTAGAAATAATAAAATCATTATGGCAGAACAACAGAAATCCAAATGAATTCATGTACAAACCCACAATAAGGGAACTCGTGCAGACTTGACTTTCTGCCCAGCACATCAGAAGTTGTTGCAGGTTGGGCAGGTGGAAGTTGGAAAGAACCTGGGAGGGTGGTGTGAGCTAGCTAGGTCGTGAGCTGGCCTGGAGATCCAGCTTCTTTAAAACAAGGATCCACGACATGAGTAGATTGGATATGACAATCTCTAGAGACCATCTGGATACTGAGGCTTTACCATCTCCAGTTTATAGGATCACAGCATTACTTCTTTACTGAGCACTTGTAGAACTTAAACCTTCCTGAAATCATATGCAAAAGATAATTCACATTTAAGAGTCCAGCTTTCTAAGGCCTCTCAAATTAGTGCATGTATTTCTTACAAGGGTAAGAAACTGGGTATTTCTGGAGATTTTATTCCTGGAAGACTTGGTGAGAGGGAGATCCTGATCCAGAACACTCAAAGATCAGAAAAGGTGTCTTTGTATTTTTTTTAAAGCAACAGAATATCTTATATATCTTTCAACAACTAAAAGTGAATTGAGTTATAAAGCTTCTTTTTTCTTTTTGTCCACAAGGTCAGCTGGTCACTGGGGCTAGGCCACCTACATGGACTGAGGACTTCATGGCCTTCCCGAGTCATGGCCTCCCCAAGTCATGACCTCCTGGAGTCATGGCCTCTCCGAGTCAAGCTCCCTCCACTGTGCTCTGGGCTCCCACAAACACTTCCCCTGCCTTTCTCATTGCATTTACCCCACTGTGCTCACATATCTACTTGATTGTCTATGTTCTCTGAAGATCAGAGGCCAGAAAATGATGCCTGGAGGCCAGATCTGGACCATAGCCCATGTTTATAAATAAAGTTTTATTGGAACCCAGCTATTGTACATATTGTGTGTGGCTGCTTTTCCGCTACAATAGCAGAATAGAGTCGTTGTGACAGGGCTGGATGGCCCACAGAGCCTAAGCTGCTTCCCATCTAGCCTTTTACAGAACATGTTTGCTTATTCCTGCTCAAGGCTATTGACTCCATAAACATAGGGCTGTCTTTTGGTGTCCCTAGTGCCTGGCCTATGGCTGGTGTTTAGTAAATGCTGATGTTCTATATGATTCACCAACTGACTGTTTGACTAAGTGAGTGAATGACTACAAAGGAACAGGGACAAAGGGAAGGCAAACAACAATTTTTGCAGTGTCCAGAGGTCTGTGTAAATTACTAGTTTTGAGCAAAGCTGTTAAAACTACCATTCAAGGCTGAGAATAGCATCTCCCTCCATTCAGGTTCACTGACCAGAGAGCTGACTCCAGTTTAGAGTGGCCAATGCTTAAGACTTCCACAAAATGGAAAGCAAAGAACTTATTGATTCCCTTACTGAACAAAAATTGTGTGCCTACCCTCTACCAGACACTTGAGACTTAGGGTGTCATTGTCCCTTCATATTGCAAGGAATAGGTATTAAGCAAACAACTTAAAATTAACTAATGAAACGTGACAAGAAAATCAGATGGAATCATGAGACAGTGGCTAGTAAGTGCCTACACACTGGGTGCCCAGGGAAAGTCTGAGGAGTGGACATTTCCATGACAAGCCATGCACGGGTCTGACATGAGGAGGCTTCAGCAGGGGAGGGGACAGCTAGTGGTTCCGGTTTTTAGGCAGGAATGCTTGGACATTTCTGAAGAACTAATAAAAAAAGAGTCTGTTTTGAGGACACAGTAACTGAGAGGCAGTGGAGCAAGATGGTTCCTAGGAGTCAAAAGCTGCCATGTGACACCCTGGAGACACACTTAGGAATTCAGCTCTTGCACAGTACAAGTCAAGACAAAGTTGTATGTGGGGATGCAGCATAATATCATCTAGTGTTAAACGAATCACTCTGTGCACAACAAATGAATTGTATCATGGAAAAAAGGAAAGGGAGATTCATGGACACTGCTAAAGCCATCCTGGTAAGAAAAGATGGCAGCTTGGGCCAAGCAGTAGGGAGGGGGAGACAAGGACAAGCAGACATCAGGTTGGGGACAATATGGCACTTGCATGTCTCCTACCCGGTTTTTTTTTTTTTTTTTTTTTTCCTTTCTGCTAACATTTGCAGATTTCCTCATTTTTAGGAAGTCTCAAGATCATGTCCCAACATCCATGGGATCACTGCTATAAAACTCACACCTTTCAAATTACCTTAAAACAGAACAAAGACTTTCTGGTAACCCCAAATCTTTGCTTAGGGACCAAATTAAATGAAACTGAGCATGATAATAAAATAATAGCACATCCATATAATTTTAAGACTATAGTTCCTTTTTTCATTCAATTAGTGTTGATCGACTTTCTCTAGTGGCTAGGGATACATGGTCCCTGCTCCCTCTGAAGACCTTGGAGAACCAGCGAGGCTGTGGGAGGTCCCTCTCTGATATCTTCAACAGGGTATTGATATTGGAGATAGAGAAAAATTGGAGGTGTCAGATGATCAGGAAGTCAAACTGACAAGATTCCAAGATTCATTAACCTGAGGCAGAGAGGGGACTTGGCAAAATGTCTGGCACCTCCTTTTAAGCGTTTCTTGAATGCTTCTAATGTGCCGGGTTTCCTGCTAAGTGCTTTCTCGGCATTACTCGTTTTTCTCCACTGAACTATCACAGCCTCAGGAGGGCAGGGCCCATTCCAACATTTTCTCTGCAATCTCACTAACGCTGAGTCTGAACCTAGGAGGAGTTCCAAAAATACATGTTTAATGAATGAATAGATGACGTCCTCACACCCCCCATAAAAACAAAATGAAATACCCCACCACAGAGAAGGACGTGTAAGGAAACTGAGGCTCAGAGAGCTATACAATGTCCGTGTCCTCACAGTCGGTGAGTGACAAGGCACCAGAACCAACTACCCTGTGTAGGCTCCACCCACATTCCTCAAGACTGTATGATACTGCCTTGGTCGACTGTGTTGAATGTCCTTGGGGACATGTGCTGACACAGGAAAACAATTAGAGGAGTACCAGGACTGGAAACTGAGTCTTTTGGTTCTAGACTTGTAGAGTTTGAGATGCCTTTGGGAAGTCCGCGTGAGTGTGTGCAGAAATCAGTTTGGTTCATGGTTCTTAAAATCAGGAGAAAGATGGGGACTGAAAAATGGTCTGGTGCCCCATCAACCAAGAGATGGTCATTAGAGCTATGGGACCACGTGGACACTGTAAACTTAGGAGAGGAGGTATCCGGAGGAGACCCCATGAGCACACTGTGATCATAGTATACCTGGTTTGATCAAGGAGTTGTAACTAATTAAGCTATAAACATGAAACAGTTTCACTTTTTTCTAGTATCAGCTATTGTGTGTCAATCAAACCCACAGTGAGCAGTGGCTATCAACATCTTGGTCGGAGTCCATGGCCGTCGGTCACTTTTAATCATTTAAAGAATCCAATGGACCTTAGGTCAGCCTGTTTTAATCTTGTATCTCATATCACTGGATGTTCCTTCCTCCCCACGGTCAAGACCAGGATGGACCCCAGTTGTGCTGAGGAGGGAAGGCCTGAGTGACTTTGCATGTCTAATACTGGGTATCCCAGGTTCCAGGGGAACAATGGGATGTTATGGATGGGATGTTATGAAGGGACTCTTCTTTTTCTTGCCTCCCACTAAAATCTGCTTGCAGACAAGCAGGCACTGCCGGTTTTCATTCCTTCACTCGACAAATGGTTGTGCTAAAGACTAAATGATGAGAAAGACAGAGCAGGCTTCTGCTCACATTGGACTTGCAGATTCCAAAGGAAGATGACATATGCAAAGAGTTAGTGCTCATCAAAGTGTGACTGAGAGCTGCAAACATAGGTGTAGAGAGGGTGAGGAATGGGTCCGTGTGACCCAGTCTCCATCTCCGTAGAGACTCATTGGAGGAAGTCATTATTCCTCCAACAGAAACCAGGTGATACCTTCAGAATCAAAGTCAGAGGCTCTCATTCCTCCACTCAGTTTCTGCAATGGTGCCCCCTTGTCATTTGGAAAAAGGCCCAAGTCATTAAGACTGCCTTGACCCACCCTCTAATTCTGCCAGACTGCCCCTTCTCCAGTTCCCACTTTCTTTCCTTTTCCTGCTCACAGAGATCCAGTCCCAGAGAGCTCTGTTCCTGAAACAGGCCTCATGAATGTCTACCTCAGGGCCTTTGCACTGACTTCTCCGTCTGTGTGAGTCTTCTCCAGATGGTCACATGCTTCACCCTCACCTCTTGCAACTCTTCCTTCAAATGTCTTCTTCACAATGAACATCCCACCCTGAATTCCCAATCCCCAAGTCCTGTTTCATCCTTTCTCTCCACATTTGTCACCTTCTATAGTAGATTGTCTTATTAGCCCCAATGCCTCATCCCTCCCTGTCCTCACAGCCTTTGTGCTTCCTTGACTAGAAGCTGCTCCCCCAACGAGGGTGGGGGAGAGGGTTTGCTTCCCTATAGCTGACTTTGCTGATGGCAGGACTGGGGCACATGTCTTTGAAGAGGGGCAGAACTGGAATTCTGAGCTCCCCTTTTCTGCCTGAAAACAGGAGATTAAAGACTCCCCAGTGAAAGATGCCCTCTCTGTCCTCTCTATTCTCCAGTGGGGAATCACAACAGAGAAAACTATGCATAAAAGCCCATGAAAGGATGAGTCTTATCTTCCCTTAGCTTCCGTATGCAATCTAGTGTCTTTTCCACAATTGCCTCCCCTTGTTGAACCCAATACAAAAGCATGGAGATCTTGTCACTTCTGCAGGTCTTCATCTCATGAGGGCTGTCATGTCAAACAAAGTTTTCATTAAATGTGTATGCTTTTCCTCCTGTGAATCTAGCTTCTGTCCGTTGTATTCTCAGGCCAAGTCAGGACCCAACGAGAGTGGGGGAGAGGGTTTGCATCCCTATAGCTGACTTTGCTGACAGGATATCAGTGGATGTGACACAAAGAACTTGCTGGGTGAGCCCTCCTCACTGTGTTCCTGCCTTTCACCACAAGAAGAACGATACTTGTATGGCCACTGGTTCATGGACGATGGCCAACTTGAGCAGACTGGAAGCATCCACGGCCAGAAGTAGAGCCAAGCTCAGCCCAGCCCCAAGCAGCTAAACCAGATGAGACAGAGAAGGTATTGCTCATTGCAGGTGACCATGAGATCCTGGGGTTGTGTATTACTCAGCTCGAGCTGACCAGTGCCCTTCTGAACACTTTTTTTTTTTTTTTTTGAGTCAGAGTCTCACTCTGTCACCCAGGCTAGAGTGTGGTGGCACACACATGGTCACTGCTGCTGGGCTCGGGTGACCCTTCCACCTAAGACTTGCAAGTAGCTGGAACTACAGGCACATGCCACCACACCTGGCTAATTTTAGATTTATTGTAGAGAGGAGATCTCGCCAAGTTGCTCAGGCTGGTCTTGAACCCCTGGACTCAGGCAATCTTCTCATCTCCACCTCCCAAGGTACTGGGATTATAAGCATGATTCACCATGCCAGACCAGATACTCCTTTCTTATCTGCATAGCCTGTTGTCTGCCTCATCTCTAGCATGTAAACTGCACAAGGGCAGAGGTCATTGCTCATGGTTGCATCCTAAGTGCCTGGTACGTGGCAGGTGCTCAACACAGTTGCATTTCATTAAGGAGGCAGAGACCTCAAGTCAGATGCTCCAACATCACCCCAGCATGAGGAGGAGGGTCTGTCATATAATGTTTCACTCAAAGGAATGAAAGAAGACAACAGAAGGAGGAGGCTCAGCGCATGCAAGGAGGTTTGGGTGGGCCTGCTGATGTCAGGTGTGTAAGCAAAGACCCAGCTTCCGGGTGCCCTGGCTCCTGTGGCAAGAGATAACAACTGGCAGCAACCATAACAAGTGTATGAACACCTCAAGTGCAGGGCTCAATGTCAAAAAAGTAACTGTTGGTTGAGCAGCACAGGCAGTCAGTAAGAATGATGAAGAGCTTGAAGGATCTGCCCACCTCCCAGGACACTGAGTCACCTATTGGCATGTCGGGAGACCCAAGAGGACAGAAGACACTGGGGCCTGAATGAACTTGGAGACATGAACTTGACCCATGAGGTTCTGATGATGACCCACACACAACGCTGATGTGCAATTGCACAGATGCTGCCATTTGTTTTTAGGTTTCAGACCAGAATCTTCAGAGACAGCTCCACGAACGTGCCCCCATGAAGAGGGAGGCTGGCCTTTCTCTGGCCTTCCGCTTTGGATCCTGTAAGGACACCTAAGGTCTGCCTCTCTGCCATGTGCCCCTGGATTCCTCTCTGCTCCCATCTCTCCCCTCTATGGGTGAGGTGAGACTCACAAGGAGAAAGAGAAGGCAACTTGGAAGGACTGAAGCACATTCTGGTGGCTTGAAGAGATTCAGAGAGAAGGTTGACATTATAGAGAATAACTCATAGCTCTATTTCAATAACACCATATTTATTATGTGTGTACTCTGTGGCATCTAGACATTACCACAACACCACACTAGATTTTAGAGTTTTGCCACAATAAAAACAACAAAAACATCATACAAAGTTTCAAATATCTTCCAGAATTTGAGGGAAAAATGTCTAGATTCTATTTCCC
>JAPVLO010005226.1:0-11166 GCA_027257055.1 Cephalopachus bancanus | reverse complement strand
AACTTTCCTCAAACATAAACTTATATGGGTAGGTAACTGAAAAAAATTAGGTGGTGATAATTGAATAAATAACAGTTTATTCATAAAATGAGGTAAGTGCTATGTGTACTAAATGCATTATCATATACATATGCTATCTGCTACTTCACATTTGAAACAAAAAATAATTTTGTAAGACACCTTGTGTCAAGTAACAGAACAAGTATAAATAAAAAGAAAGGAGTGCCGGGACCAGCTCCAGCTGGGTTCAGGGTATCTCAAAGGTGGAGACGGCGTCGGCAATTGGAGGGAAGAAGGAAGAGAGAAAGAGAGAGAAACAGAAAGAGACTGGACTCCAGTCTAGTGCAGAAGCGATGTGTGTTATTGGGAATTGCAACGGGTCTTTTATACACAAAGTCAGATGTGGGAGGGGCGTCCCCCACTCACCAGAAACCTAAATCCATGAAAACTTAATCAATTATTGCCTTTAAACCCTTTTCAAGTGATAATCTTAAAATCCCATAACAAAGGATAACCTAATCCTGGACTGATATATTCTATAAACCTTTTTCATCCTAAGCTGATTGATTTATGCCAAGTTAAACAATTCTATAGAAGCTTAAGTATTTACTTTACCCATCCCAGAATGTTTGGAATGTGGCCCAGTCCAAAGTTCACAGTGGGCTACCTGCAAGTAACCCAGCCACATTCTTTCAACAAAATGGCTGTCTTCTAAAACTATATTCTACAATTTACACCTTCAATAAATCCTAAGATCATGACCCAGAAGCCTGTGACCAATACTAAGGCTCTTAGATGTGACCCAAGTTTGAATTATAAGTTGTGTGAAAGCCAAAACTGCAGTTTGTGGAAGAATGGGAGCAATGAGCTTCTAAAGTTAGCTTGGGTTCGTCCCGGTCTCAGAGTTTTTATGTTTTGAGCTCACAGGAGCTTAATCTGGTTAGTGCTAAGTAGAAAGGGGGAGGAAATGGGATCAATAGCTCCTGAATGCATCCTAGTGGTCTCGGGGTCAACGGCCCTTCCTGATCCCTAACGCTCAGTGGGCTTCCGTGGCCGACTCCCAACATCTCCCCCTTTTTATTTTTTAGCACGAAACCATGAAACTCCATATTGCTCTTCTTTAGCACTCTGAAGATGATTGTGAGTACACACAGCAACAAAAGAATCACTGCTCCGCAAATTCCCACATTGATGAGTATAGACATTAATGATTTTTGGTTAGCAAATGATGCCTGAATTTCTTGATGTAATTTAGTAAGGACTATACTCAGGTCTGAATGGTTCCAAATTCCAAGTTACTTTGTCCCAAGTATGGACAGATTTAAACTCAGAGTGACATTGGAGAACCAATTTCTTTTTTAAGGTCACAAGTTCTTGCCTACTGCTAAAACTCCTTCCTCCAAAGCACTAACCTTACTTTCCAACTTCTGGTCTATGATTTCCTGAATAGCAATGGCAATAGAAACGTTTTTAGACAGCCAATCAGCAAACATAGTTGTATGAACTTCCCTAGATAATGCTACAGCTCAAAAGTAGCTATTAAAGCTGTAACTCCTAAAATTAAAAGTAGCCAAAAATCTTTTCTGTCTTTCTAAAAGAGCATTAGCCTCATACAATATCTGTAAACCATATGCATCATACCAACGAGATGACAATTATACAAGAAACATCAAATAAGATGGCTGCTCAAGAATAACAAAACCTTCATAAAAGGCATTAGTTAAACAATAGTTAAAAATACACCCAGTACGAGACACCTTATAAACATTGTTATGATACTCAATTTTAGCAACTTAGTACTTATTTCATACTAAAAACACGTAAGAGAACTGCAAGCATCCCTAATGTGGTACTGCTGAGTTTGTCCAACAGGCCTAGACAGGCTGACTGGTTGAAGGGCTTCGAGGGCTCTCCACAAATGAGGTTGAATGGCTTGTCTGGTACCCATTCATTGGAGTGCCTTCTAGTTGCAGCAAGCATAGAGCCATTAAAACCCCAGTCACTAATATATAGTCTTTCACCAGGTACAGTATAGCCCACCTTAGAGTTATAAGCACAGTCTCTCCATTTCAGGAAGCCAGTATCTCGCTGGATGAGTGACCAGTCCTTTTCCATATCATTGAAGGGGCAAGCAGGTATGCTGAGAGGTGGTGTCCATTAAACACAATTGAACAGTTAGGGTCACAGCTGTGATTGAGCAAAGACATACTAGGATACAGGCCAACACCCACTTCCTGCATCTCTGCAGTACAGATGGTGAAAGAGTTGCAGATCACCTTGTCCTGGGTTTGACATCAGATACAGTCACACTTAAAGCAGTATTGGTCCCTCAGCTGCTTCCGGCGCTCCTCACTGGTCATCAGCATATCCAGGTAGCAGATGGTGAGCTCTTCTCTCACCTCGATGTCTCGGACTGCACGCAGTAAGTTTATCTTATGTTTTTGGTCCTGCATTCTTTTCTCCTCCCAGTCGTTAAAGACTTTAAAGGCTGTGTCCAATAGTTATAGTTGAGGGGTTTGTGGGCCCTTTTCTAATTTTTGAAGTTTGCGCCAGTGCTGACTGAGAGATAAAATACATCCAAAAGAACTTGTCCTTCCAGTCTAGTCTGCTTATTAACACCTATTTTGTAGTTAGCTAACAGGATTCACGGAAGAACTTAAGTATTTGTGAGTTCAAGTATTAAGTGTGAATAAAAGGTATAAAAGTTATCATTCAATTTTATTATCTTGGTTCATGACAAGTTTTTGTATTTCTGGACAGCGTATAATCTATTAGGTAAAATATTAAATATATACAAAATAATACCAATTAGTCCAGCTTGAGAAATAGAACATTAATAATCTGAAAAATTCCACGGCTTCTCAATTTCATCATTCTTCCTGCCCCAGAGATAATCACTAGACTGAATTTTGTCTCTATTATTTGTTTCCTTTTCTTTATAATTTTATCATATCTGTATATGCATATCTGAAAATATAATATTTAGTTGTTTATGCTGCTGAATGCTATTTATTTATTTTTTGCTGAATTTTGTGTTTAGGAGACTAATTACATTTTAGGCGTGCAATTATAATTCATTCATTTTCACTGCTGTATAGATTCTTCGCTTACAGTTATGACACAGTTTATCCTTCCTTCCTTCCATAAGTAGTTAGGAGTGGAATTTCTGTGTTATCAGACATAAACACATTTTAGTCTTTAGGTAATGCTAACTTAGACTCAGAGTGGTTGTATTACAAGTGAATAAAAATTCACTTTGCTCTACAATCTTGCCATTTCTTGGTATTCTCTGACGTTTCAGTTCTTTTGTCAAACTGGTGGATATGAAATTGAATCTCTATTTTTCTTCATCTAATAAATCTTATTAGGTGCCCAATATGTACTAGGGATAGAGGAGTGAATAAAACAAAAAAGATAAATAAGCAACACAAATTCTCATACTCTTCCCTTCATGGAACTTACATTCCAGTGGGGAATACACCCGTAAAATAAAATAGAAATGAAAGTTATATTGTACTTTGGTGATTGATAAGTGCTAAAGAGAAAATTAACATGTAGAGTGGGACAGGATAATGCTGGTGCTGGGGTAAGGCTGAAGTTCACCAGAGTGGCCAGGAAAGCCTCTCCAAGAAGGTGGTTGTTTGAACAAAGTGTTAGGGTACGGACGGACCGGGTGAGGGTGGAGAGGAGCAGGGAGGCGCACAGCACTGCCGGGGCTGGCAAGCCGGAGGTGCATGCCGGCAACCCAGAGATCTGAGTAGATGCAAAGAATTGCAACACACAGAGGTGAGAGAAGAAAAGATTTGTTTAAGAAAAGTTCACCCACCACAGACAGGGAGTGGGCTTACACTGTAGGTGAGTGTGGCCGTGTAGCCCCCCAGAGTCCTGGCTTAAATTCTTTTCTTGGAGATGTTGCATGTGACTGCCGTGACTGCTGTGACTTCCTTGTCGACCACCTGTGGATGTCTTGGAGAACCTGTGACACAGAGACCCATTAATGTCCACCCACATTATCACAGCCCCTAGAGAAGGGTGTGACAAGGATTCTAATTCTCCTGTACCTTCCCAAAAGACATTTCTTAGAGCTAGTGAAGTGGGACCTCCCCTTATCTCCTAGGCATTCCCAGTGGGTAGCTTCAGGGGATCCTTGGCTTCCCTGTAGATAGGGCCCAATTTACTGGAAGATCGAATCCTCACCTGCTCTTGCTCTGAGTGGTTTTAACTTTTGTAATTACAAGTTTCATGTCTTTTACAGTCCTTGCCCAATGCATGATGTCTTAGGCCTTGTAAATTCCCTTTACTCTAGGCAAGCTTGATTGTCACTATGAGATACCTCTGATACCTGAAAGTCTGTTTCTGAAAAGACAAAGTCGGTAAAGTTAATTATACCTAAAGTGCATTTCTCCAAAAACATTGCTTCTACTTTCTCATCATGTCAGGGTCTAAGAACAAGATGGAAAATGACTTCCCACTCTCAGTCTGTCCTTTCACACATCAATTTCCATCCCAAATTTTCCCTTCTCACATCCCTTTATAGGATACTGACCATGTGTGTGGACCGGAGAATTGGCAGAGTTTGACTGGAGTTACTCGTCTTTGTTCTTCTTAGCCAGCCTGTTCATCGGGCAAGATTTGCCCATGCAGTAGAGGCCCAAAATAGCGACCACCATGACAGGCTGTGTAAAGGCAGACAGGATCTCCAAAACTTCCTGATGAACCCTCAGTTGCTCAACAATGTTCTTAATGAGGCACATGGGAGCTGGCATGTGGATCCTTGGAGTTATGTCTAAGATGTTACTTTGCCTACTAGGAAAAAGGTAGAATCTGCTGGAATTTCTAGTGTTTGAGCAGAGAAAGTCATTTTGTTTACTAAACCTGGGGATATACTACTCCTTAGCATGATAGTAGTTTTTGAAAAAAAATATTTTAAATAAAAAGAGATAACAAAGAGGGCTACAGTAAAATTGCTCCTAGGCCCTTTGTAGGTCTTCTGTAGACTACCCTGCTGGTTCTTAAATATTTGGAAGGCATAGGGAGATCTATTTCCTGAGTTTAAATGACTGTTCCTTTGAATCTAACTCTTATTTCATTGTTTTTGGGGTTATACTTATGTTTCTTCATTTTTACCTCTGAATTCCTGGATTAATTCATGACATCATTTGTTATATTACATCTGTTACTTTTTTTTTTTTTTTTTGGAGTCTCATTCTGTCAGCCAGGCTGGAGGACAGTGACATGCTCCCAGCCACCACAGTCTCAACCTACTGGGCTCAAGCGATCCTTGCACCTCAGTCTTCCATGTAGTTGGAACTACAGGCATGCACCACTTCTCCCAGGTAATTTCTTGATTTACTGCAGAGATGAAGACTCGCCAAGTGGCCCAGGCTGGTCTCAAACCCGTGGGCGATGGTCTCAAACCCTTGGGCTCAGGCAATTCTCTCATCTCAGCCTCCCAAAGTGCTGGGATTATAGGCGTGAGCCACTGTGCCCAGCTACACTTGTTACTTTTATCTCATATCAATTTGATGTTTTTGTTTTTGTTTTTTTTTAATTAAGTCTATATTTAGTCAAACTGCATTCCATCAGATACTGCCAAGGCATTACGTAGCATTATCTTACAAATCACAGTTATCTACTTAGAGATATATTATTAAGTACAAATAGTTAACATGTCCAAGAAAAAGAAACATAACTCCCCGTAAGATCTGTACCCAGAGCTTTTTCCAAAGAGGGTTTTGAGGACTTCAATATTTAAAGGGAAAAGAGCAAGTAGGAGAAGAGAAAGGAGGGGAAAGGGTAGGGGGTAGGCAATGCCACAGGTGTTAACATTCTTGTGAGGCTTTGATTAGGCTCTTTTGTTTTTTTGAGTTGGAGTCTCACTCTGTTGCCCAGACTGGAGTGCAGTGGTCACTCCCGGCCACCGCAGCCTCGACCTGCTGGGGCTCCGGCGATCCTTCCGCCTCAGCCTTCCAAGTAGCCGGAATTATAGGCACGTGCTACCATGCCCGGCTGATTTTTTGATTTATTGTAGAGATGAGGTCTTGCTGCCCAGGCAGGTCTTGAACCTGCGGGCTCAGGCAATCCACTCACCTCAGCCTCCCAAAGGCGCAGGTTTACAGGCTGAGCCACCGAGCCTAGCCTGATTAGGCTCTTTAGGCTCAAGGGAATCTACATTTACATGTAAAAAGTGAAAAGTAGAGAAAAGTCAATTATGTATTCACTTTGGGAAGGAAAGACAGTTTTGTGTGTGTGTGTGTGTGTGTGTGTGTGTATATGTGGTGTGTATTTGTGTGTGTGTGAATCAGTTTCCAAACTTAATTTTCCTCCCCTTGGCATGGTAAGTTTGGAAACTGATTCACACACAGTTGAAGTTTGGGATCCTGAGATTCTTTTTTAAAATATTTTTTCCACATTGCTCCTCTGTTCTTCAAAATTGTTTAGAAAACACATGGTAGAAGGTAATGAGTCTCTGGTCTTGAGTTTGGTCTGATCCCCAGTCAATAGGATGATTTGTTACTAAAATATAAGGTCCTATATTGCTAGAAAGGATCACACCTAGGAGATCATGTAGTCTTGTGTCCCATGGAGAAAAATGGAAAAAGAGAGGCAGAAAGAAAACAGGAAAAAACAAAAAAGAGGGGAAAGTGGACCCAGACCAGACTATAGCAACACAGGGAAAACAATCCTGGAAAATTGCTTCAGACTATACTACTGAAAAGTCTACACACCAATGTGCAGGTGGTATTATTTCTCCCAAAGTTTAAGTTGTCTACCTTCAGTTTTTCAGGGCTTTAAGAAATATCACGGTTTTAATTTCTACTGATTCCAAGCTTTAAAAAAAAATGGCAGAAGATAATAAGGAAACAAAAAAATTGAAAATACTCGTTTCAAGACTTGTAGCCAGGAAAGAATTCTGGATTCAGTCTAAATAAATTGCAAACAAATAATGAAAACTGAAAAACAATGAAAAAAGCTAGAATCTAAGAACAAGTGCACTACAGTTTCTTTGGAAACATAATTTTTTCTCTCTCTGTCTACTTCCCCATTTTTACCAAGACAAAATCATAATAGGACCAATTTATTTGGAAAATAAGTTTTAATCTTATTATACTTGGCCTGATTATTTGTATTAAGTGCCATATAAGCTCTTTTAAATTGATTTTGCTGTAACTTTTTCATAAGAAACCTCAGATTAGACCTTTTAAAAGTCTCTGAAACCCAGCCAAGGATTTATCTGTGCCTGCAAATACCCGTATGATTGAGTAAATTGCTCCCTTCTTAAGGTCTCCAAATTACTTGCGGTTCCTGGGCCTGTTGGAAAGTGACTTTTACTTACCACAGGTCAGAAACCCTATAAAGGAACAGACAAGATGTGAGTCCAGTCTTTACCAGGGTTCACATCTCTTTACTGGCTCTATAAAGTCAATCTCAATTCTTCAAAATACTCTGCTCTTATCTGAAAACATTGCATTCCAGTCAAAGCCTTGGTCAATAATGAGTGTCTCCAAAGGCATCCCGTTATAAACAAAACAAAAACACAGATTTTTATTGAACGTATGCAAATACAGTAAGTTCCCTACATACAAACAAGTTCTACCCCAAGAGTACATTCGTAAGTACAATTTGTTCATAAGTCCAACAGAGACTAAGGTACCCAATTAACACAATTGGCTATGCAGTACTATACTATAATAGGTTTATAACACTTTTCACACAAATATTATATAAAAAAACTAACAGGCCAGGCTTGGTAGCTCAGCCTGTAATCCCACACTTTGGGAAGCCGAGGTGAGTGAATTGCATGAACCCCTGGGTTCAAGACCTGCCTGGGAAACTTGGTGAGACCTCATCTCTACAATAAATCAAAAAAATTAGCTGGGCATGGTAGTGCACACCCATAGTTCCAGCTACTTGGAAAGCTGAGGCGGACAGATTGCCGGAGCCCATCAGGTAGAGGCTGCGGTGGCCGGGAGTGTGCCACTGCACTCCAGTCTGGGCGACTAAGTGGGACTCCAACTCAAAAAACAAACAAACAAAATAAATACAAAAAAAAAGTACTGTACAGTGAAGTACACAAAAGCATAACCACTTGTAGAGAATTCATGCACATGACAATGTACACCAGATGTGAACTAAGTTATGTGATTGGACATGTGAACATGTTCACATCATTGAAAGTTTGCAACTTGAAGGATCATATGTATGGAACTTAATGCAATTATGGTGTCATAAATGAAGAATATTCACAAGTAGTTCTCAAATTCTGGAGAAATCTGATAGGGAGAAACAAACAGGCTTCAAATTTTGCTTGCAAGAGCATACTTAACTCAATTGTTAAAGACTGTAAATGCCTCAAAAGAAAAAAAAATGTGCCGGGCTCGGTGGCTCAGCCTGTAATCCCGCGCCTTTGGGAGGCTGAGGTGAGTGAATTGCCTGAGCCCGCGGGTTCGAGACCCGCCTGGGCAGCAAGACCTCATCTCTACAGTAAATCAAAAAATCAGCTGGGGGTGGTGGCGCATGCCTGTTATTCCGGCTACTCGGAAGGCTGAGGCGGAAGGATCGCCGGAGCCCAGCAGGCCGAGGCTGCGGTAGCCGGGAGCGGCCACTGCACTCCAGTCTGGTTGACAGAGTGAGACTCCAAATCAAAAAAAAAAAAAAATGTTTCCTGACTCTGAATCTATATTAGTTCAGTTCATGCAATTAACTCCTGTTTTGCTTGATATTGGGCCAGAATCTTCATTAACACATCAGTTCTCCAATAGGTGTTCTTGACTTTTTTTTTCCCAAGTCCAATGACACAAAGTTATCAGACTCCAAAGTTATCATCGGAGCTCTTTTTATGAACTCTCCTAAAGAAGTAAGTTTTGGACTGTAGCTTATTTTTTTTTTTTTTTGAGTTGTAGTCTCACTCTGTCACCCAGACTGGAGTGCAGTGGCCGCTCCCGGCCACCACAGCCTTGACCTGCTGGGCTCCGGTGATCCTTCCGCCTCAGCCTTCCAAGTAGCTAGAAGTACAGGCACACGCTACCACAGCCAGCTAATTTTTTGGTTTATTGTAGAGATGAGGTCTCACCAAGTTGCCCAGGCAGGTCTCGAACCCGTGGGCTCAGGCAACCCACTCATCTCAGCCTCCCAAGGCCTGGGATTACAGGCTGAGCCACCTTGCCCGGCGGACTGTAGCTTTTTATAAACCATTTTTTGAGACGACTCAAAGTAAAAGGGTAATTCCCTATGGATGGAAAATGTCTTAGCCATGGTTAAAAATACAATTGACAAGGAAATTTTGTAATCTCTGTGACATACAACAATTTAACATATTACTCTCCATTATTACTAGTAACATATACAAATACCTACCATAATTACAGGAATCTCATATGATTTTGGAATACATATGTCCTCATTTATATAAAGAAAACCCAAAGAAAGTTAAACATTTTTTCATAGCTGACAATGCTTCCTATATGCTTTTACCATATCAAATAAGCCTAATATATCTCTTTTGGACTTCAGGGGACCTAATATCTAAAAAGTGTATTGAGGTGAAAAAGACTGAATTTAAAACTTGAAATTTTGATTTTCAAATTTTAATTTTGGAAACTACTAAAGGTTTAAGACACTTATTAGCACAAAGTAGGATCACAGGCTCCTGTAGAATAAGTCATTTATTTAGCCAAAAGACAATTCAAAGATTTTAAAAACATTTAATCTTTGATAGAGAGGAGACTCAGTTTCCCAAAATATAAGAGCCAAAAGACAGCATGAAGCCAACATCTCAATTCTCTCCCTACTTTTTTGTGGTTTATTCAAAAGGTAAACAAAAGTCTTTTGTCGTTTAATCTTGCACAAAAATCTTGTGAAAAGAGAAAACCAAATTTCATCTTTGGGCTAGTATATTATTATTATTTGCATTAATGTATTATTAACACTAAAGCAAGTTTTTATAAAATATTATTAACAAATCCTTCCAATCTCAATCAGTTTGGCCATAAGACAAGATTTTCATGAACCTTTTATAAACTTTTACAATTTTTACAATTTTCTTTTAATTCCAACTTTACACATCTATTGAGTGAAAGCACAGACCAAGAGCGGGAAATGCATGTTTTTTAAATCTTGTTCCTAAACCTTGATACAATGATGAGAAAGTAGAAGCTATGTTTTAGAGAAATGCATACTTTAGGTAAAATTAACTTTGCTGACTTTGTCTTTTCAGAAACAGACTTCCTGGTGCCAAGTATCAGAGGTATCTCAGAGCGGCAATCAAACTTGCCTAGACTAAAGGGAATTTACAAGGCCTAAGACATCATGCATTGGGCAAGGATTGTAGAAGTCATAAAACTTGTAATTACAAAAGTTATGACTGCTCAGAGGAAGAGCAGGTAAGGATTTGATCTTCCAGTAAATTGAGCACTATTTATAGGGAAGTCAAGGATCCCCCAAAGCTACCCATGGGAATGCATGGGAGATGGAGGAGGTGCACCCTCCATTAGCTCTAAGGAATGTCATTCTGGAAGGTGCTGGAGCACTGGAATCCTTGTCATGTCCTTCTCTAGGGGCTATGATAATCACCTGACAAAAGTACTTACTCTCACCTGCCCTTTCATGCAGACCACAACCCAGTCACCTTAATGATCTTCCCCCATCAAACGGAATGTTTAAAAGGACTCAACCACAAGCAGCCAGCAGCCATTGTCTTGCTAGATACTGGTGTGGCCATGTGCTCTTTGAGCTATGGTTGTTGCCATGCTTCCTGGCTTTGACCTCCCTCCCCCACTTTGGGGAGGTGAATCTTCTCTCTCTCTTCTCTTTCTCTCGCTAATTTACTTTTAAATAATCTTTTCTACTCTCATCTCTCTGTGTGTTGCAATCCTTTGCATTACTCAGATCTCTGGGTTGCCACTGGTGCACACCTCTGGCACACCGGCTCCAGCATTGCTGCGCCTCTCTCTCTCCTAACCATCCACACTCACCCTATCCATGCCCTAACATTGAGTTTTAGCTATCATTTTACACCTTGAATTTAAAAATCCCTCTAAACTAGAAAAAATTACTTTCTCTTTAGCAAAAAACATATTTCCACGATTTCATATAACCTTTGTCAAAGACACATCCTGCTTTCCTTATACATTTTGTATATAGATTTCTTTCTCTTATAGTTAATAT
>JAPVLO010005225.1:0-18749 GCA_027257055.1 Cephalopachus bancanus | reverse complement strand
CTGGTAATTAGCCTGTTAGTTGCTAGCTACCTACCAGTTCGTTGACTGGCTTGTTAGCGGTTAGTTGACTGATTACATTCCCGTTATTTGACCCTAGTTTCACAGTTAGTTGACTCCTAGCTAGCTCCCTATTAGGGAGTTGACTCCACATCTACTTCGCTAGTTAGTTGATGTCTTGGTAGCCAGTTAGTTGATTGGTTACCGGGCCGGTTAGTTGACTGATAGTTACCCAGTTAGTTGATTGGCCTAGCGTATTAGTTGACTGGCTACCTAGCTGTTTAGTTGACTGGTTAGTTAGCTGGTTAGTTGACTGGCTAGTTACCCGGTTATTTGACAGTCTATCTAGTCGGTTGGTTGAGTGGCTATCTAGTCGGTTAGTTGACTAACTATCCGGGTGTTAGTTGACTGCCTATTAGCAGTTAGTTGACTGGCTATCAAGCCGGTTAGTTGACTGGCTAGTTAGCGGTTATTTGACAGTCTATCTAGTCGGTTGGTTGAGTGGCTATCTAGTCAGTTGTTGACTAACTACCCAGCCTGTTAGTTGACTGCCTATTAGCCGTTAGTTGACTGGCTATCAAGCGGTTAGTTAACTGACTACCTACCGGTTAGTTGACTGGTATCTACCCGGTTAGTTGACTGGCTATCTAGCCATTTATTTAAATGATTAGTTAGCCGGTTAGTTGACTAACTAGCCAGCCTGTTAGTTGACTGCCTTTCTAGCCGGTTAGTTGACTGGCTTCCTACCGTTAGTTGACGGGCTATCTAGTCGGTTAGTTTACTGGCTAACTAGCCATTTATTTGACTGATTAGTTAGCCGGTTAGCTGACTGTCTATCTAGTGGTTAGTTGACAGGCTATCAAACCCGTTAGTGACTGTCTATCTAGCCAGTTAGTTGACGGGCTTCTAGCTGGTTAGTTGACTGGCTTTTGCCTGTTATTTGACTGGCTACCTACCTGTTCGTTGACTGAATAGTTAGCTGGTTAGTTGACTGATTACATTGCCAGTTATTTGACCCGCTAGTTACACAGTTAGTTGACTGGCTACTTAGCTGGTTATTTGACTGCTTGGTACCCAGTTAGTTGATTGTTTACCTAGCCTTAGTTGACTGACTAGTTAGCCAGTTAGTTGACTGTCTACCTAGTGTATTAGTTGACTGGCTACCTAGCCAGTTAGTTGATGGTTATAAGCTGGTTAGTTGACTGGCTAGTTAGCCAGTTATTTGACAGTCTATATAGTCGGTTGGGTGAGTGGCTATCTAGTTGGTTAGTTGACTAACTTTTCAGCCTGTTAGTTGACTGCCTATTAGTCAGTTAGTTGACTGGCTATCAAGCCGGTTAGTTGACTGCCAATCTAGCCGGAAATTTGACTGGCTATCTAGCCAGTTAGTTGACTGGCTATCTAGCCGGTTACTTGACTGGCTATCTAGCCAGTTAGTTGATTGGCTATCTAGTCATTTATTTGATTGATTAGTTACCCGGTTAGCTGACTGTCTATCTACCCGGGGTAGTTGATAGGCTATCTAGCCGGTTAGTTAAAGGCTGTCTAGCCGTTAGTTGACTGGCTAATTAGCTTGTTAGTTGACTGGCTACCTACTGGTTCGTTGACTGGCTAGTTAGCCTGTTAGTTGACTGATTACATTGCCTGTTGTTTGACCCACTAGTTACACAGTTAGTTGACGGGCTACTTAGCTGGTTAGTTGACTGGCTAGTTAGGCAGTTAGTTGATTGGTTACCTAGCCGGTTAGTTGACTGGCTAGTTAGCCGGTTATTTGACTGACTCCCTAGCTGGATAGTTGTTTTTCTACCTAGCCGGTTAGTTGACTGGTACCTACCGGTTAGTTGACTGGCTAACTAGCTGGTGTGCCGACTGGCTAGTCAGTTGGTTAGTTGACTGGCTACCTAGCTCGTTCTCGATTGGCTAGTCAGCCAGTTAGTTTACTGGCTACCTAGTCGGTTCGTCATCTGGCTAGTCAGCCAGTTTGTTTATTGGCTACCTAGCCGGTTCGTCCACTGTCTAGTCAGATGGTTAGATGACAGGCTACCTAGCTGGTTCATCGCCGGGCTAGTCAGATGGTTAGTTGACTGGCTACAAGACAGTTCATCGACTGGCTAGTCAGCCTGTTAGTTGACTGGTTCCCCGACGGTTCGTTGGCTGGCTAGTCACCATGTTAGTTGACTGGCTACCTAGCAGGTTCCTTGACTGGCTAGTCACCCGGTTAGTTGATGGCTACCTACCCTGTTCATAGCCCGGGTTTATTCAGCCAGTTAGTTGAATGCCTACAAAGCCGATTCACTGACTGTCTAGTCAGCCGGTTAGTAGACGGGCAACCTTGCCTGTTCATCAACTGGCTAGTCAGCCGGTTAGTTGACTGGCTACCTAGCCGGTTCGTTGACTGTCTAAACAACCAGTTAGTTGACTGGCTACCTAGCCGGTTCTTTGGCTGTCTAAACAGCCATTTAGTTGACTGGCTTCCTAACCGGTTCGTCGTGGCTACCTAGCTGCTTATTTGACTGTCTAGTCACCCGGTAGGTCGACTGGCTATATAGCCAGTTAATCAACTGCCTACCTAGACAGTTAGTTGCCTTGCTAGTCATTCCAGTTAGTCGAATGGCTACATAGCCAGTTAGTCGTATGGCTACTCAGCTGTTTAGTCTACGGGCTACCCACCCGGTTAGTCGACTGCTATTCAGATGGTTATTCAACTGGCTAGTCAGCCAGTTAGTCACTGGTTAGAAACCCCGGTTAGCCGACTGGATACCTAGCCATTTATTAGACTAGCCACCTAGCCGGTTAGTTGACTGTCTACCTACACGGTTAGTCGACAGACTACCTACCCGGTTAGTCGACAGGCTACCTACACAGTTAGTCGACTGGCTATATAGCTGGTTAGTCACTGGCTACATATCCGGTTAGTCAACTGCATATCTAACTGGTTAGTCAAATGCCTATATACCCGGGTTTAGTTGACTGGCTATCTAGCCGGTTAGTTGACTGGTTACCTAGACTGTTAGTTGACTGGCTAGTCAGCCAGTTAGTTGACGGGCTACCTAGCTGGTTTGTCGACTGGCTAGGCAGCCGGTTAATTGACTGTCTACTTTGCCAGTTTCTTCGACTGGCTAGTCAGCTTGTTAGTTGACTGGCTACCTAGCCAGTTCATTGACTGGCTAGTCAGCCGGTTAGTTGACTGGCTACCTAGCCGGTTTGTCGACTGGCTAGGCAGCCGGTTAATTGACTGTCTACTTTGCCAGTTCTTTGACTGGCTAGTCAGCTTGTTAGTTGACTGGCTACCTATCCAGTTCATTGACTGGCTAGTCAGCTGGTTAGATGACTGGCTACCTAGCCGGTTTGTCGACTAGCTATTCAGCTGGTGAGTCGACTGGATACCTACGCAGCTCATCGACTGGCACCCTAGCTAGTTCATCGACTGGTTACCTAGCCGGTTCGTCAACAGGCTCCTATCCGGTTAGATGACTGGAGACTTAGCTGGTTCATTGACTGGCTACCTAGCCGTATAGTCGAATGGCTAGTCAGCTGGTTAGTCGACTGGTTACCTAGTCGGTTAGTCGACAGACTAGTCAGTCTGTTAGACGACTGGCTACCTAGCCAGTTAGTCGACTGACTAGTCAGCCAGTTACTCGACTGGCTACCTAGCCAGTTAGTTGACAGGCTAGTCAGCCGGTTAGTCGACTGGCTAGTTAGCCGGTTAGTCTACTGGCTACCTAGCTGGTTAGTCAACTGGCTACCTAGCCGTTTAGTCAACTGGCTAACTAGCCAGTTAGTCGACTGGCCACCTAGCCCATTAGTCGACTGGCTACCTAGAGGGTTAGTCGACTGGCTTCCAAGCCAGTTAGTCGACTGTCTATCTTTCTAGCTAGTCGAGTGGCTATCAAGCCAGGAAGTGACTGGCTATCTAGCCGGTTACTTAACTGCCTATCGTGCCTTTTATTTGGCTGGCTTTCAAGCAGGTTAGTTGACTGGCTACCTAGCCGGTTAGATGACTGGCTTTCTAGCCGGTTAGTTGACTGGCTATCTAGCCACTTAGTTGACTGGCTATATAGCGGTTAGTTGACTATCTAGCAGTTAGTTGACTGCTTAGTTATCCGGGTATTTGACTGGGTAGTTAGCCAGTTAATTGACTGGCTATCTAGCCAGTTAGTTGACTGGTTACTTAGACTGTTAGTTGACTGGCTAAATAGCTGGTTAGTTGACTGACTACCTAACCGGTTAGATGACTTGATATCTTGCCGGCTATTTGTGTGACTACCTAGCTGGTTAGTTGACTGGCTACCTAGCTGGTTAGTTGACTGGCTAGTTAGGTGGTTAGTGGACTGGCTATCTAGACTGTCATTTGACTGGTTACTTACCTGGTTAGTTGGCTGGCTACCTAGTAGTTTAGTTGACTGCCTTTGGCTGGTTACTTAGCCGTTTAGTGGACTGGATAGTTACCCGGTTAGTTGACTGTCTATCTACCCAGTTAGTTGACTGACTAGTTAGCCAGTTAGTTGACAGTCTACCTAGCCAGTTAGTTGAGTGGCTAGTTAGCCAGTTAGTCGACTGTCTATCTAGCCCGTTTGTTGACTGGCTACCTACTCGGTTAGTTGACTGGCTAAATAGCCAGTTCATTGACTGGCTACATACCCGGTTAGTTGACTGGCTCCCTAACCAGTTCCTTGACTTGGTATCTAGATGGTAGTTGTAGGATGTCCTCAGGAGCAAATATCAAATAGCAAATAGTAATTTTATCAATTGAGACTTTATGTGTTTCTCCATTTTTTCCCTTAACTTTGGTTGAAGGTAATCAATGACTTTCATACGTTTGGTCCACCTCTACTTTTAAATCTTGGTATTATTTCAATGTTACAATCTGGTATCACTTATTGGATTATCTGAGATGCCATGGATATTTTATTCAACACAGTATAAAAGAGTATATATTTTTTGGCACCACAGGTGTTATGTTGCATCCATAATTGAAGCTTTATGCTTATTTCATTTAAAAAAAAATTTAAGTTGAATCCTATATTAATAAAATTTAAGTTTAGATAATTTCTGAGCTATTTTAGAGAAAATAGCTGAAATGGAAAATTATTCACTTCTTTGGTTAAAAATATTACAAAAAAAATTCATTCTACTATTAATATTTAAAAAACACTTTCATACAGTTTTTTTCTTATTTCAGTTAATATTTAACATTTTCTCTCAATATCAATAAGAAATATCAACCAAAAAGTAATCTCCTTGTTTTAACCCCCATAAATAACATAGGTGAGAATTTTTTGGCATTTTTAATACTTATGCTTTTACAAATTTATTTTAACCATAAGGAAATGGAGGACTTTCTGACCTTACACAACCTACCTAGGTTGGAACAAGAAGAAATTGAGACCCTAAATAGACCAATAACAATCAAGGAAATTGACTACATAACAAGAAAACTTCCTACAAAAAAAAGCCCTGATCCAGATGGTTTCCAGCAGAATTCTACAAGACATTCAAGGAGGAGCTGACACCAATCCTACTGAAGGTATTCCAGGCGATTGAAAAAGATGGAACTCTCCCCAAATCATTTTATGAAGCCAACATCACATTGATACCCAAGCCAGGTAAAGATCCAACAAAGAAAGAGAACTACAGGCCAATATCTTTGATGAACATAGATGCTAAAATTCTCAACAAGATCCTAGCAAACCGGATTCAGCAATACATCTGAAATATCCACCATGACCAAGTAGGTTTCATTCCTGGGATGCAAGCCTGGTTCAACATTCGTAAAACCATAAATGTAACTAAATACATTAACAGATGTCAAAACAAAAACCACATGATCATGTCATTAGATGCAGAAAAAGCTTTTGATAAAATCCAGCACCCCTTCTTGATAAAAACCCTTGAACATCTAGGCAAACGGGGAACATACCTCAAAATAGTAAAAGCCATCTACGAGAAACCCACAGCCAGCATACTCCTAAATGGACAAAAATTGGAACCAATTCCCCTGAAAACTGGAACTAGACAAGGATGCCCACTCTCTCCCCTCCTGTTCAACATAGTATAGGAAGTTCTGGCTAGAGCAATCACAGAAGAGGAGGCAATCAGATGTATTCAAATAGGAAAAGAGGAAGTCAAGTGATCTCTCTATGCAGATGATATGATTGTGTACCTTGAAAACCCAAGAGAAAATGTCAAAGGCCTCCTTACATTGATAAAGGCCTTTGGCAAAGTCTCAGGATACAAAATAAATGTACAAAAGACAATCGCATTTCTCTACACCAATAATAAACAGAAACCCAAATAAAAAACACAATTCCATTCACAATAGCCACAGAAAAATGAAATAACTTGGCATCTTCCTAACCAGAGACGTGAAAGACCTTCACAATGAAAATTACAAAACACTGCTAAAATAAATCAAAGTTGACACGAACAAGTGGAAAAATAACCCATGCTCATGGATCGGAAGAATCAACATTGTGAAGATGTCCATCTTACCTAAGGCAATCTACAAATTCAATGCAATACCCATTAAATTACCAACAACATTCTTCTCAGACCTAGAAAAAACAACACAGGAATTCATACGGAAACACAAACGTCCAAGATAGCCAGAACAATCCTCAGCAAAAAAAAACAAAGCAGGTGGTATCACAATACCAGACTTCAACTTTACTATAAAGCTACTATCATCAAAAATCTGTATATGGTACAGGAACAGGCATATAGATCAATGGAACAGAATTGAGATTCCAGAAACAAAACCTCAATTTCTCAACCAACTCATCTTTGACAAAGCCCCCACCACCTACCAATGGGTGGGGAGAACCTATTCAGTAAATGATGCTGGGAAAACTGGCTGATCACATGCAGAAGATTGAAACAGGACCCCTATCTATCCCCATGCACAAAGGTTAACTCCAAATGGATCAGAGACCTAAATGTAAAACCTCAAACCATAAGAACCTTAGAAAAGGAAGGAAATACTCTCATGGAAATCGGAACTGGCATCTAATTCCTGTACAAAACCTGAAACCCACAGGACATAAGAGAGAAGATAGACAAATGGGACCTTATTAAACTGACAAGATTCTGCAAAGCCAAAGAAACCATCAAGAGAGCAGAGAGACAGCCTACAGACTGGGAAAAAGTATTTGCCAACTCTAGGTCTGACAGAGGCTTAACATCCTGGATCTAAAAGGAAGTGAAACGTACTGAAAAGAAGAAAACAAACAACCCCATTATAAAATGGGCAAAAGATATGAACAGACACTTCACCAAAGAAGACATCCGCGCAGCCAACAAACACATGAAGAAATGCTCAACCTCACTAATCATCAGGGAGATGCAAATCAAAACCACACTGAGATACCACCTAACTCCAGTCAGAATGGCAATTATCAACAACTCAAAAAATAACAGCTGCTGGAGAGGGTGTGGTGAAAAGGGAAGACTTCTACACTGTTGGTGGGAGGGTAAACTAGTGCAACCTCTGTGGAAGGCAGAGTGGCGATTCCTAAAAGCTCTAAAAATTGACCTTCCATATGACACTGCAATCCCCCTACTGGGAATATACCCTGAAGAACACAAATCACTCTATAAAAAAGATACCTGCACACGTATGTTTATCGCAGCATTGTTCACAATAGCAAGAACCTGGAAACAACGATGCTGCCCATCAAAAGAGGACTGGATTTAAAACATGTGATACATATACATGATGGAATACTACGCAGACATAAAAAAGAACAAAATCATGAATTTCGCAGCAACCTGGATGGAATTAGAGTCTGTAATATTGAGTGACCTTTCACAGAAACAAAGATCCGAATATCACATGTTCTCACTCATATAACGGACCTTGAACATCCAATGTAATACTATAAGAAAATGACTGACGACTGGGAAACTATGGGGGGGAAGGGGATGGGATTAACAGTAGCAGATAGCTGTCTGGGGATGGGAAAACACCTCTTATCAACAGGGTGCCTGAATGAAACGTAATTGTACACCTAACCCTTAACTGTACCCCACAAAACCATAATTAAAAATATTGATTAATAAAAAAAAATTATTTTCAGTTGGCATACAATAATTGTGTATATTTATGGGTTGCAATGTGGTGTTTTGATCTATATATACATTGTAGGAAGATTCAATCAAGCTGATTAACATACCAATTAAAGTTGTGACCCTACTCCCAAGTTTAAGGGTCAAGCATCAACTCTGAGACAGGAATACCTGCCCCTTAATTGAAAGGATAAACTTCCATCATACAATGCAAATGCAATTTTAATTAAAAATTACTTGACATAAGTATTACCCCTAAATGTCAGGGGGGAAAAAGAAGCATTTATTATCTAGTCTTTTTAGGAATTTTATATATGCTATTTTATTTCATCTTTTTCAAAATCCTGAGATGTAGGAATTATCTTTATTTTACCAAGGCAGAAGAAAGAATAGTTGAGACTGTGAAAGAGATTAAGAATTACCCTGTCACACCTAGCAGCTGGCAGCACTAGTAATGTCCAGCAAATCATTAACTTCTGATAGATGAAAATCCAAAATCTATATCTTCAACTGTAAGTTTCATTTTAAAAGCAGAAAAAGTATACGTTATTTAGCATTCTGATACTTTGTCATGTGTGGATTGTCCTTGATTTACCTCAGCACGGCAGGAGAAAAGCTTATCAAGATGAGATTAGTAATAGCCACATTAAAGATTCCAGCTGAAAGAATTCTGTAAATTCCAGCATAAAAGCATATACTTCACTGAAGGAAAAACAAAAACACGAAATTTTGTTTGCTTCTATGATCATTCTTAAATTAATTACTTGGCTAAGTCAACAGCCTTATTTACTTACAGATTAATGTTCTGTTCACTATATTCCTGATTTTAGTATATGCATGGTACCCTTCTTTCTACCTATTTGAAGTATAAATAGGAGAGGAAATAAATTCAGGACCCAAATAAAGAAAGAAAAAGGTTACTATTGACAATATACCACTGTTGGAAATGTAATTTAAATCTTTATACGCAGTTTGAAATTGAGAATGAGGTGTTAGTGTTTGCAATTTTTGCACAAACAGCCAGTAAACTCTCTCCAAAATGCCTAAATGCTTCTTCAGGTCTCAGCTCAAAGTTGAGAGACTTTGATAATTTGACAAACGAATGGTCTCCAAGGCCCTTCTTGACTGATGATCAAAACTACAATGAGACAGCCGAGCTCGGTGGCTCAGCCTGTAATCGCATGCCTGGGGAGGCTGAGGTGAGTGGATTGCCTGAGCCCGCGGGTTCAAGACCAGCCGGGGCAGCGAGACCGCATCTTTATAATAAATCATAAATCAAAAAAATCAGCCGGGTGTGGTAGCGCTTGCCTGTAATTCCGGCTACTCGGAAGGCTGAGGCGGAAGCCAACCCCCCCAAAAAAAACTACAATGAGATATCATCACACACCAGTCAGAATGGCTAATATCAGGACAAACAACAGTTACCACCACAGATATTAACAAGGCTGTGTACACTGTTTATAGGTAATGTTTAGTCCAACCCCTGCTTACAAAAGCAGTGAGGAGATTTCTCAAAGACCTACAAATAGATTTACCATTTGGCCAGCAATCTCACTACTCGATATGTATCCAAAGAAGCATAAATTGTTCAACTGAAAATATACCTAGCCGGGCTCGGCCTGTAATCCCGTGCCTTTGGGAGGCTGAGGTGAGAGGATTGCCCTAAGACTGCTAGTTTGAGACCCGCCTGGGCAGCAAGACCTCATCTCTATAATAAATCAAAAAATCAGCCGGGCATGGTAGCGCATGCCTGTAATTCTGGCTAATTGGAAGGTTGAGGCAGAAGGATCGCTGGAGCCCAGGAAGTCGAGGCTGCGGTGACCGGGAGCGGCCACTGCACTCCAGTCTGGGCGACAGAGTGAGACTTCAACTCAAAAAAAAAAAAAAAGAAAGAAAAGATACCTACACTCGTATGTTTACTGTAGCACCATTCACAACAGCAAAAGTATGGAACCAATCCAGATGCCAAAAAATGGAGTAAGAAATTTAAAAATGTGTTATACATGCTACATGGGATATAACGGTAAGATGTCCAGTGAGGAGCAATTATGAAAAAGCAAATAGTAAATTTATCAATTGAGATTTTATGTGTTCCTCTTTATTTTCCTTAACTTTGGTTAAAGGTATTCGATGACTTCCAAATAAGTTTGTTCCAACTCTATTTTAAATCTTGGTATTATGTCAATGTTGCAATCTGGTAGCACTTATTGGATTGTCCGAGATGCCATGGATATTTTATTCACCACACATTAAAAAAATTATATAAGCCGGGCTCGATGGCTCAGCCTGTAATCCTGAGCCTTTGGGAGGCTGAGGTGAGTGGATTGCCTGAGCCTGAAGGTCCGGGACGTGCGTGGCCAGCGAGCTTCATCTCTACAATAAATCAAAAAATCGGTCAGGGGTGGTAGCGCATGCCTGTAATTCCGGCTACTTGAAAAGTTGAGTCGGAAGAATCACCGGAGCCCAGCAGGCCGAGGCTGTGGTGACTGGGAGCAGCCACTGCACACCAGTCTGGGCGACAAAGGAGACTCCAACTCAAAAAAATAAAAATTAAAATAAAAATTAAAAAATTAAAAATATATATGTATTTTGGCACCATGGGTGTTATCATGCATCCATAATTGAAGCTTTGTGCTTATTTCAATTAAGAAAAAGTAAGCTGAATCTCAAATTAATGAAATTCAAGTTCAGATAATTTCAGAGTATTTTAGAAAAAATAGCTGAGATGGAAAATTATTCACTTCTTTTGGTTAAAAATACTACATGAAAATTCATTCTACTATTGATATTTATGAACACTTTCATGACACTATTTTCTTATTCCAGGTAATATTTAACATTTTTTCTCCATATCAGTAAGAAATATCAACCAAAAAGCAGCCACAAGAAAGAAGAGAATCACGTCATTTACAGCAACATGGGTTTAGCTGGAGGCCATAGTTCCAAGCACATTGTCACCGAAACAGAAAAGTGAATGCAGGATATACTCATTGTAAATGAGAGCTAAATATCGGGCAAGAATGGGCACAAGGATGAATACAGCAAACGTCGGAGACTTCTAAGGAAGGGAGCGAGGGGAAGAAGGATTGAAAAACCAGCCATTGGGTACCATGCTCACCTCCTGGGGAAGCAGGTGGTAGCTTCAGTAGAGGCCCAGAAACTCACCATCACACAATACACTAATAACAAATGTGGACATGTACCCTTGTGCACATTTATTGAATCTAAAATATAATCATAGATTTAAAAACATCTCATTAGGCTTTAATTCTTGTTGTTATAGCATTGGCATTTGAGATAAAGCTATGGTAAGTTGACCACATAAGGTAAATCATTTACTGATTAAAGACCCAGGTAGAGGAGAGCATATCAATGCACTCCTGCTAATTCCGTAAAAGAAATGAATGGATTTTAAAAAAATTATGGTGATGACACAGCCAAACTGCCTTTTGAGGTTTGAGGATTTGGGGATTACCATCTTGGGTTGTTGGATAACCTATATGGCTCAGGGTAGGGAGGAACGTAGCGAGGAGAAAGACAGTGAAACTGGTCCATTGCTTTCTTCTGGGGTTTCAAGAGGAAAGGGAAAAGAGGCAGAGAAGCGAGAGATTCCCAAGGAGGACGTACCCACCTGCTTAACAGAATGTGACCTCTGCTGACTTCTGTCACATTCAGGTGAATTCACAAAACTTAAGAAATTGTTGGTTTTGACTTCATGAAATCTGTCAGTTGCAGCTGACCCATATTTATTCATTTGTTTCTTTGTTTATTTCAGCAAGAATGGTGCACTTGTTCTGTTCCCAAAATAATCTAGAAGCCCAAGGAGTGTTCATGAAGCTTTACAGATTCTTAAGAGAGGATTTGAAGGTCAGTTTTCATCCTAAGTTTCATCCAAGTGATAGGTTTAAACAAAAGACACTTTGGAGTGGAGAATATTACAATGAAATAGCATGAATGACAGAGATAATAATCTTACTTAAGATAACTTAAAACCAAGTACAGCGACTTCCCTTGTGTCTTCTTTCTCTTACAATTTCTGTGTTCAGAATCTCATAGTCTCGTGAAGGAAACACACAAGCAAAGAGACAATTGTAATAGATTGCAAAAAATGCTCAAGTGATTCATATGCCTTTGAGCTATTTGGAAGGACACAGAAGGGGATCTAAACAAACATTGGGTCTCAAGAAAGAGTTATCAGAGGAGATGCTGTCTGAGTTAATTCTGTACTGAGAGTAAGCCTTAGACAAAAGGGAAGAAGATACAAATTACTTCCCCCAGAGAAAGCAGTGTTGGCTAAGTCTCATCAGCAAGAGAATGTGCAAAACTATGATTAGGACACGATATTTGGAGAGAATTGGTTGAGCTGAGCTGAGCCATTTAGATTACTTAATTGCTTAAAATCATTAGAGCTTAATATGTAGAAATGGTCACTGAAAGACTTTAAGCAGAGGAAGATTTGCATTAGAAATATCACTTTGGGCTGGGTTCCTTGGCTCAGCCTGTAATTCCAGCACTTTGGGAGGCCAGGGCAGAAGGATGGCCTGAGTCCACAGGTTCAAGACCAGCCCAGGAAACTTGGCAAGACCTTGTCTCTACAATAAATAAAAAATTAGCCAGGCATGGTGGCGTGCACCTGTAGTTCCAGCTACTTGGAAGGCTGAGGTGGAAGGATCACTGCAGCCCAGCAGGTCAAGGGTGCAGTGACTGGGAGTGTGCCACTGGACTCCAGTATGAGCAACAGAATGAACTCAAAAAAAATAAAAAAAGAAATATCACTTTGGTTAATAAGCGAAAGTTGGATGGGAGATAAAAATACTGGAAAGAAGTTAGGAAAATGTGATAGCGTTCCAGACTATAATGGTAGTCAGACTGGAAATGGTAGATAAAAATTAGATGTATCTAGACAACTGTTGTATAATAGAAACATACTGAGACCACACACATTTTCTAGTAACCACACAGAAAAGGTAAAACAGATTAAATTTTATCAATATATTACACTTCAAGAAATATATCTAGAATATTATCATTTTAACATGTACACAATATTTAAAAGTTTATCTTAAATTTCTTTTTTTAGACTGTCATCAAAATTTGGTGTGTACTGGCCAGGTGTAGTGACTCAAGCCTGTAATTCCAGCACTTTGGAAGACCGAGGTGAGAGGATTGCCTGAGCCCACAGGTTCGAGAACAGACTTGGCAACTTGGTGAGACCTCATCTCTACAATAAATTGAAAAATTAGCCAGGCATGGTAGTGCGTACCTGTAGTTCCTGCTACTTGGAAGGCTGAGGTGGAAGGTGAAAGGGCAGACCGTGAGGGGGAAGCCATTTTTCACCTTGTTCTTAAACCCTGACACAATGATGAGAAAGCTATGTTTTTAGAGAAACGCACACTTTAGGTATAATTAATTTTACCGACTTTGTCTTTTCAGAAACAGACTTCCTGGTGCCAGGTATCAGAGGTATCTCATAGCGGCAATCAAGCTTGCCTAGAGTAAGGGGAATTTACAAGGTCTAAGATATCATGCATTGGGCAAGGATTGTAAAAGTCATGAAACTTGTAATTACAAAAGTTATGACCGCTCAGAGGGAGAGCAGGTGGGGATTCAATCTTCTGGAAAATTGGGTGCTATCTACAGGGAAGTCAAGGATCCCCCAAAGCTACCCACTGGGAATGTCTAAGAGATAAGGGGAGGTGCATACTCCATTAGCTCTAAGGAGTGTTGTTCCAGAAGGTGCAGGAGCAGTAGAATCCTTGTCACACCCTTCTCTAGGGGCTATGATAATGTGGGTGGACATCAGTAGGTCTCTATGTCACGGTTCTCCAAGATATTCGCAGGTGGATAATAAGGAAGTGACACCTACCTGATTGCAACATCTCCAAGGAAAGAATTTAAGCCAGGGCTTTGGAGGCTATGACGCCACACTCTTCTAGAGTGTAGGCCCTATCCCTGTCTGTGGGGGGAAGTTTTCTTAAATAAATCTTTTCTTCTCTCACCTCTGTGTGTTGCAATTCTTTGCATTTACTCGGATCTCTGGGTTGCCAGCATGCACCTCCGGCTTGCTGACTCCAGGGGTGCTGTGCCCCTCTCCCTCTCCATCCATCCACCCTCACCCTATCCAAACCCTAACAGAAGGATCACTTGAGACCAGCAGGTCAACGCTGGGGTGCCCATGAGGCAGCTGCCACTGCACTCCAGACTGAGCAACGGAGTGAGACTCCAACTCAATAAAAAAGAAAAGGAAAATCTGGTGTGTATTTTACACTTAAAATACATCTGAATTCATATACTAAATGTCTTCAGAATTACTTGCTTTTGAGTTGCATCTATCCTGATCTATCTAGAAGCTCATTTTGATTTGAATTTTATAAAATGTAGGGCGCAAAAAGTAAATTCACAAATGCTAGCTGTTCTGAACATAAAGTTTCTCAATAATTAGCTGAGGACTCAATTATAATTTAAATTGAAGGTAAATAAATTCTAATTCCTCTGTCATACTAGCCAGATTTCGAGAACTCAATAGCTACATGTGACTGACTGGAGGTTACTGAATTGGATAGCACAAGAGCTCTGGAAGGTACAGTAGCCACTCTTGGTGATGCTATGAGTCTTGGGATAAGAAAGAGGATGTAGATAAACATGTCTCTGGTGTTTTGGGATTGGACAACGGCTAGATGATTTTAGTATTTACTGAGATAAGGAACAGAAGGCAAACGCATTCTATTTTCTTCTGTTTTTATCCAATTAAATGCTGTCTGAGTGAATTCTTTATTTCTGGATGACTCCCTGACTGGCTGTCTCGGTCAGTTCTGGACCACACGTTTTCAGTAGCAGTATCTCTCTCTCTCTGTCCTGTGTGTGTGTGTGTGTGTGTGTGTGTGTGTGCATGTGTGAGAGGAGCGTGTGTTTACATGGTGTCTAAACTCAGAGAATATAAATTCTCAAGCAAGTCACACTTTACACCCATATGCCACCATACACAAGTTTCCAATCTTGGGGACTTCTTCTATTCAAATTGGAATCTTATACTTTACTAATGTAGTCTTAAATATACATAAAAATTGAAGTTATTGTTAATGTTTGTTCTTCTTAGAAGGCTTCAAAAGAAGAATGTGCGAAGCAATCTTTTCCATCACGGTTATGTACTTCATAACAGTTTCCCAACATAAATTTCAAAAAATGGAAAAGTTGAATTTCAAAGATTATCAACTGTATGCATAATATTTTGACGAATTTTTAGAAAATATCTCGTGGTTTACTACCATTGAAAAAAATTAAATTAATAATTGGTAAAAGCATAGTTCACAAAAACTGGTAATTTAGAAGAATGCTATGACGTGTAGGGTCAATTTTGGTCACTGTATTGTGCTTATTGCATGTCAGGTATTTCCAAAAACTTCAGTTATATTAACCCATTTAATTCTTAAAATAGCCCTGTCATTCAGCTTCTCTTATCATCATCATCTGTGCTTCAGAGATGAGGAAAATGAAAGAAAAGAAGACAAGTAACAAAGGTAAGTTCACTCAAATGGTTAGAGACAGAAGCACGGTGTGAATCCTGACCTTCTGAGACCAGAAGTTGGTGACTTTGACCTCCAATCTATCGATATTATTTCTCACTCTGCTGCTTGATTGTGAAGGCATCTGATAAATCCTCCCTAAAGGTAATAACTTGGATTTAAATGGCTATACTCAAAGCGTGTCGAATAATATCTAGAGGATGACTCCTCCTAATATGCCAACGGATGTGTAGAATTTGAGCTTTTCTTGATTCTGTCATGTTTTACTTTTTATCTGTGAATTTTGTGGGGGAAAAGAAGTCTTATTTATCAAAGTTGTAGAAACTCAACCCTGAGGGCAACATCCAGTACATGAGGGAAAAAAAATTAATATTCAAAGTGGCCTTGATAAAACCAACATTTTGCCTTTAAAACCAGCATTCGATTTCTGCTTGGGTATTAAAAATGAAAACAGCAAAAATAAAGAATGCACAAAATGGAATGAGAAAGACAGTCTTAACTGCAGTTGACTTGATAAAGATTGGAGTACTTTAGTTGACCACAGATTTTAGCAATTAAACCCAAGATGATATCACCTAATAGCAGCCACCATCACACCAAATCCTTCTTCCAACATGCTTGCTACACATTCTACATCGGTTACTCTACATTGTTCAGATCAACTGAGATTTTTGCCATTATTGTATTCAGCACCAGTCAGACCACATCTAGAATATTGACTCTAATTCTGGAGGTCGTGATCTGAGACAAAATAGAGAGAATTAAAAAATGTTTTTTTAGAAGAGTTAAAAGTTTGACATGGTGTCTGTGTTAGGGCATGCTCCCAGCGGGGTGTCCAGGATGTTGTCAGCCCGCTGGGGATATGGGTGTCTGGTGTGTGACCCAATGCCGCATGAAAGATGCAAAGAATTGCACAGAATTTAGATTAGAAAATATAATGTATTTATAAAGTAAATTTGAGAGAGAGAGAAGGAGAAGATTTACCTCCCCAAGGTAGGGGAGGGGGGCAAAGCCTGGAAGCAATGCAACAAGCCATAACTCGAAAAGCACATGGCCGTACCAGAGTCTAATATGGTAATGGCAAAATGACTGCTGTCAGGACCAGCCCCAACGGAGGAAGGTTAGGACCGCAACGGATGCTCCATGATGTCAAGAAGAGACCCACTACGGAGGCGATTTCTTCTGGAACAGTCTGGCCAGGACTGAAGCCAACTTTATTCAAACTCCTTCCAACTTATATACCATATTTCATACCCTCCAGCAGTGTAAAAATCATTACTGGGGCGTACACCTCTCACAAGATTGTCACAAGCTTTCAAATTTCATGCACACAATTACAATTCCATGATGCATGACGTGCTCCCCACAATGAAAACAGGTACACAAATTAATCAATAGTTTCACAAGATTTTTCCCCATAACTCATTCATGTTATGCTTTATGTTCAAAACTTCTTGATTAATTCTAAATTCTAATAATCCAATGAGCTAAACTCGTTAACATTAATCCAAAATTAATAACTTCTAATGATTTTTAACAATTAAAACTATCAACTTATTATTCCCTTAACTTTATACTAATTTTCTATCCTTACTCAATTTATATTTATCCTATTAACTTACCCCATATTCTTATTATTGTAACTTTTTAAGTTATAATCAAACACCACATTAAGTATTACTTAACCTTACCATATCTATGAACTTATTTTTATTATCCTTATAACCTACTGATTTATAATATGCAATGTCTTGAAATCCTATACTAATTACCTAAAAACTTATCCTTAAACTAAAATCTTAACACTACTTTTATGAATTTCTTGTGTTTTAAACTTTACTTCCTTATATACTTCATTACCTAACTTTTAAAACACTATGTATTATTTTAATTGAACTTCTAATAAACCTTATCACTAGCCTTAATTCCAAACTATAAACTTATTTTATATTTTAAAAAAACTTAATAAATCTGTAATCTTTTTAAAAAATCTAAATCTTATTTCCTGTTATGTGAAAGCTACCTGCGTCTGGGAACCTGTCACACTACTTTGGGACAATGAGCTGCACCGTTGCCATGACGATAACCAGGGGCTGAAAGTTTCAGCATGTGCAAAAACCAGGAACTTTCTGCTTGACCTAAGGCAACATAACAAAACTATTATCACAATTATAATGTTTAACTTTAACCTAAAGGGAAAAATTTCTAGCAAGAACAAAGGCTGACTAACCAGTTTACCAGGAAATAACAGCTAAAAATACCTCTGAGAAGAAGAAACAGTTTAAGAAAAGAGGGAGAAATGGAAAATGATTTCTGCTGTGAATTTCTTTTAGTCCTGATTAAGTATTGTATATCACTGTATAAACTTTATTATTATGTGTGCTTTGGTCTTTTATTCATACGCCAATACAATAGTTGTAGTGTCTTCTTATGCCAGAGGCAATTCTCCAGACAGGTCTCCATAGGCCTAAATGCATGTGGCCAAAATGCATGTGGCCAAGATGTTGGCTCCCAACAGACTGCTCCTGGTTTGGTCCTTTGAAACATATCCCTTGGATGGGGGAAGGTCATTAAGGTGATTGGGTGGTGGTCTGCTCCATGTTATCACCTGGGGAGGTCAGCAAAGGTTCTGACCTCAGGCGATGGACAGCAGGCCTCTGGGTGGACAAGGCACAAGATTGCTACCATGGTGGTGAGCTAGATGAGAGACAAAGGGAGGGGATTTTCCTGCAGGAGACTTGTCAGACATTTGCAATCCACAAATGCCTTGACTAAAAGATGGTCTATTATCATTTCTATGTGTCTGACCTTGTCTTGCATCTCATGGAGATTTGCGGAGGGGGCAGGATAGATTGCCTGCCAGCTTGGCCTGCAGTAGAATGTCTGAAAACTTCCTAAAACCTGCCTACTGGAAATGTATCTATGTCTAATCTGTGCTAGATTCAAAGCGTGTCAGAGGTAAAGCTTAAGCAAAAATAACTGTGCTGAGGCAAAAAGACTACGCTCAATTAAGTTTAGTCTAAGTTTCTTTCCGTCTGGGTATGCCACAAAAGAATAGTTGAAAAATGAGAAGGGAAAAGATTTAATTGAGGATGTAATAGAATTCCACTATTGGGGGATGGGGTGGATGCAGCACGCAGAAGGGATAGACTTATTCTCTCTAAG
>JAPVLO010005224.1:0-16828 GCA_027257055.1 Cephalopachus bancanus | reverse complement strand
AAGAGAACAAACAAACAGGAATTCCCTCTGTGGCCATTTCTGGAATTTGGGGTTTTTTTTCCAAGGACTGCTGACCCTTCTGGCTGCCACCATGTTGGGGATTGGCTCCAGTCTCCAGCCTTTCCCCTCCACTTTCAGGGTAGGTCAATGGAGTGGCTCTCAGCATAGGTCAGACACCCCATGGACTGCTGTGGGAGGAGGATTTGTTAGATCCAGACTCACCCAACTCATCTGCTGCTGCTGCTGTCAAGTCTCGCACTCAGATCAGTCCAGCATGGGGGAAGTGTGTCCGTCTCTCCGGGTCTGATACTGGACCCCAGTGAGGTGTGAAGATAGGCTCTAGGTTTCAGGTTGGAGTTTAACAGAGCCGGGTGGGGCAATGCAGGCCTCTACCACCTGGGACAGAGAAAATGATGGTGTTTGGCATTTCCTCACTGGCAGCAGGGCTCAGTTCCACTGTTGTGGAAAGTCCAGAAAAGTTCATAATGGGAGTGAGAGGTTGTTACGGCAACATGTCCCACTCAGCTCCCACCGTGGCCTCAGGCAATCTGCAATCTGAATGTCAAGGTGTAGCTGGCCTCAGGACCTCAGAGCTTCTCAGGCCACCTCCCCAGTCAGGAACTGTCTGCAGCTGCATTTGCAGTTGGGATCTATGCCCTCCCAAGCTGACTGAAAGACAGCTGCTCCACCCTGCAAGGGTTAAGTTCTTGGGAAGTGGTGGCTGGTACTACTCAAGGTTTTCTTCCTGTTCATCTCCATAGCAGAGCCCAGTTGTGGGGAATGTAGTTTCCTGTTAGGGCTAGGATCCCACAAGGCCCAGGGAGCCCTGCAGTTTCATGGTAGGAGCACAGAACTCCTCAGTTTCCATCACGCACCTTCCCCCACTGTGTCTGGAGGCTGTGGTGGACTGTGGTGGTGCAAGGGGGAGGTTGTCCAGTTCCAGCCCAGGTCAGTGGATTTTTCTTCTTCTTCTTTGCTCTAAGTGGCTATTATCACTCCTTTAAAGACTCATGGGGCATGCTGCTCTATCCATTCCTCTCTGAGAGCTGAGGAAACTCTCTCAATCTTGATTTACTCTGTAGGACTTTAACTATCTCATGTTGGACATTTTAATCAGGAACACTGTTGTACATTTTCAATAAGCTAGAAAACAGAATGTTGAATGTTCTCAATCCAAAGAATAATACTTGTTTGATCATTACACACTGTACATATTTATCAGAGTATCATTCTGTATACAATAAATACATACAGTTATTACACATCAAATAATAATAAAAGAAATAGAAAAATACATAGAAAAGGAAATAAGACAATGATTGTGAAAGTATACTACAACAAATTACTTAAGGAGAGAAGAAGGCAGTAATGGAGGAATTGACCACAAAAAAAAATGGCATACAATGAAACAAATAAAATGCCAGAAGAAAATATTTTCTTATCAACAATTAATTTAAATGCAAATTGGTTAAACTCTCCAATTAAACAGAGAGATTGGCATAAATCATTGACAAAACAAATTAAAAAAATGATCCATCTATTTACTTCTAGATCCAAAGACATAAAGAGTTTGAAAGTAAAAAGATTGTAAGAGTTATTTTACATAAATGGTAAACAAAATAAAGTTGGAATGCCTACATTAATATGAGACAAAAAACGTATAGTCTATTTTAAATAGACCAAACAATTGTAACAGATAAAGAGGTACATGAAGTATTGATAAACAGATAAATACATCAAAAAAATAATTATAAATATACATGCACCTACCAAGAGAAATCCAAAGTAGATGAAATAAAATAGACAGAATGAATGGAATACTTGGCTGTTCTATAATAACAGTTGGAGATTTCAGCACCCCATTCTCAGTAATGAATAGAAACCAGACAGAAGATGAATAAGAAAATAGAGAACTTAACACATATAAAGAAACATTCACCCAATAATAGTAGAATATACATTCTTCTTAAGTGTCCACAGAACATTCTCTAAGATAGACTACACGTTAGGTCAAGAATAGATCTCAATACATTTTTTAAAAAATTCAAGTCATACAAAACATAGCATCTTCTCCCACTACATGGAACAAGACTAGACATCAATAACAGAAGGAATAGTGAAAAATTTATGGATATATTGAAATAAACAATAGGTCAAAGAAGAAATCACAGGGAAATTAAAAAATACCTTGGGAGAAATTAAAGCAAAACATAACATACTGAAACTTATGGGATGCAGGAAAAGCAGTGTTCAGAGAAATTAATAGCTGTTAATGCCTCATTAAACAAGCCAAAAATATCAAATCAGTGACCCAACCTTGTGTTTTAAGGAACTACACAAAAATAGCAAATTAAACCCCAAACTAGCAAAACAAAGGAATTAATAAAAATTAGAGAGGATATAAATGAAATGGAGACTAGAAAAACAATAGAGAAAAATCAATAAAACCAAAATTTAGTTCTTTGAAAAGATCTACAAAATGAACAAACCTTTAGCAAGACTAAGACAAAAATAGGAAAGACATAAATAACTAAAATCTGAAGTGAAATTAGGGATATTACTAGACAACATTAGAGAAATAAAAGAGAGATTATAAGGAAATATTATGTATAATTGTACACCATAATTTACATAACCTAAATAAAATGGACAAGTTCCTATAAAAACACAATACTGAAATTGATGCAAGAAGAAATAGAAAATTTAAACAGATTTATAACAATTAAAGAGATTAAAATCTTAACACAAACTTCTAAAAAAAACCTTTAATACCAGATAGATGGTGGCAGTAGCGAATTCTGCTAAGCATTTATATAGAACCAATCACACTCAAGCTCTTCCAAAAAAATAGGTGGGAATACTTCCTAACTCATTTTATAAGACCAATTTTATTGTAAAACCAAAAGGCAATATTCATGACCTTGGATTTGACAATGTTTTCTTACATATGACACCAACATACATGCAATGGTATCTCAACATAACTATTTTATCCAAAAATTTTACTCCTGGAATGCCTAGAAGAATTGAAAACAGGTGCTCAAACAAATACTTGTACAAGAATGTTCATAGCAGTGGTATTCACACTAGTCAAAAAAAGGCAGAAGTAATCTAAATGTCCATCAACTGCTGAATAGATAAACAAAATGTGATATATCTAAACAATGGAATATTATTCAAATATAAAAATTAATAAAGTACTTACACATGTTTTAACATAAAGAAGGCTTGAATACATTATGCTAAGTAAAAGAAGACTCACACAAAAGGCCACACATTTTGATTCTGTTTATATGAAATATCCAAAATAAGCAAATCCATAGTGACAAACAGCAGATTGGTGGCTATGAGGGACTGGAGGAGAAGGTATTGGAAATGACTGCTAAATTGGGTGTGAGGTTTCCATTTGAAGTGATGAAAAAGTTTCATGTCTAGACATTGGTGATAACTGCACGCTGTTGTGAATGCATGTGATTGCCACAGAAATGTGCCCTTTAAAACGGTTAAAATGGTTGATTTTATGCGATGTGTATTTTACTACAATAAGAACAGTAAATAGAAGAAAAACACCTTATCACTCTTCATTTGTAGCTTTTTTTTTTTGAGTTGGAGTCTCACTGTGCCGCCCAGACTGGAGTGCAGTGGCCCCTCCCGGCCACCGCAGCCTCGACTTGCTGGGCTCTGGTGATCCTTCCGCCTCAGCCTTTCAAGTAGCTGGAACTACAGGCACGTGTTACCACGCCTGCCTAATTTTTGATTTATTGTAGAGATGAGGTCTCACCAAGTTGCCCAGGCGGGTCTCGAACCCGCGGGTCAGGCAATCCACTCACCTCACCCTCCCAAAGGCATGGGATTATAGGCTGAGCCACCGAGCCCGGCTCACTCATAGCTTTTTAAAAAAGTAAAATAAAGGAAGAAAACAAAGAAACTTGGGAAGCGATTTGATAAGTCATTTTTTATATTTGCTTTCCACCGATTTATTGCACTCGTTTTACTCACACTGAATTTGACAGAAAATGTGTAAGCTACCATTTCCAATCACACAAGTTAGTTTCTAACAGTCGCTCTCCCTTTTTTACTTGCATTTTATTAGTTTGCATCGAATTAAAAAATATTTATTTATACATAAATACATATGTTCAAACATATTTATAGAGAGATGGGACTGGAATAAACAGTTTTGAGAAGAAGCATGGCTAATTCTAATTTATGTATTTCAGCTTTCAGAAGAGAGGCATGTGGACATATTGAGGACCGTTCTACTCCCAAGACTGTGTGGACACCACAGACATCTGCCACAGACAAAATCCAGAGGGTGGGGTAATTCACAAAGTTGGTCTAGAAGCTTCAACTGTGAGTAATATTTGTACAGTGAGCTTGGTTTTCAAAAGTTTTTTTTCATCTAAAATATGAACTCTATCTATGCAAGGACTTTACATTATTCATAATTGAGTCGACAGTGCCTAGAAATAGTGCCTGGTACATAATAAATTCTCAATAAAAATCCCATAATCAAATAATTACTCAACCAAAATGGCTTGCTTATTTAACAAAAGACTAAAAAATATGCAAAAGTTTGAAAATAGGTATCAGATATTATCTCTCCTATATAAATAATAGATATTATCAGATAATCAGATATTATCTCCCCTATATAAATAGATATTATCTCCCCTATATAAATGCTTTATAATAATATAATATACTTTACAATTACATTTCTTTTCATTTTGCAATTCATGTCTTTCTGTAGGATATACTTGATCTCAAACTCTATAAACATACTTTGATATATTTGTACATATATTATAGGCTATGCACAAATAGTATAATAAATACTTGATTTAGAACTTTAAGTCAGTTATTTGAAACTATTTTAGAAAGACCCACAGTTCCCTGAGAAAACCAAAAGACACAATACATGGCACTTTTCATTATTTTACAAGTTAAATGACAAGGCAGCTTTTTGCAAGACAATAATAACATGAAAAAGATTTAAATAAAATTTTTACAGAGTATCCTATACTTGTGTCCACTTGCCTTTGATTCTCAACATTGCTTGCACAAACATTTCTGTGAAGTTGCAGACTGAAAAAATGTCATGGTATAGGTATGTAGATTCTAGCTCACCAAAGAGTAAATTACAAACAAAATTTTTAAAAAAAATTTCCATGCTAAGCCTGCCTTCAGT
Organism: Cephalopachus bancanus; assembly: GCA_027257055.1. Classification (NCBI taxonomy): domain Eukaryota; kingdom Metazoa; phylum Chordata; class Mammalia; order Primates; family Tarsiidae; genus Cephalopachus; species Cephalopachus bancanus. The sequence goes on along the minus strand of JAPVLO010005224.1, from coordinate 11,637 downwards.
TACTTAGATTTTCATTTAAAGTGCCTGTTTTTTCTTGAAGCTTTGCTTGTGTGGTCTGACCAAGTGTAAACTGTCCTCGGGGCGAGTGAAGGGGGAAAAAAATACAATTACTTCAGATGTTTCCAAGCAAGGGAAACATATACTTTGTTGCATTTTCTTTTACTAAAATTTAAAGAGCAGGAATTTATGCTCTATCAGCATTTTGAAAACCACCCGGTAGGGCCTATCGTAGAGAAATTGTAGAGAGTAAAAAAGAAAAAAGGCTATGAGAAAAAAAAATCTTGATTGAAGAATCAATGTGGCCACTTTTGGACTGTGAGATCTTGGGCAACTGCCTTTACCATTTTTGTCCTCTTTTTTTTTTTGGTCAATAAGGAAAATAGAAAAGGCCCATGGGAAAGTGGTAGTAAAGTGTTAGGGTGAAAGATTTACAATAAAACCTAGTAATTGTTATGATCTTGCAAAGTTCTCCAATATGGATTTAAGGAATGTGGTGACTTCATAAAAAGCATAAAAAATGCAAATTTTTTAGGCTAATTTCCTCAGTCTCCTTCTCTTCCATTTTCAGCAATCACCACAACTTTTTAACAGTTTTCCCTTGTGGTAAAGCAGAAAATTATTTTCCAAGTGCTGAAAATTTCCCCAAAAATCTTATGCTTTGAATCATCTAAGTTTTAAAATTAATTCTTTACTTTCAAGTTTTTTCCATATTTTGAGTCATTTTACATTCATTACTGCTAAGCAAAAACCAGTTCCCCAGAGAGGGGGCAGCATTTGTTTCAATCTAAGTCTGCAAATCTCTGAGGCATGGCTACACTTTGCTTTTCATGGCAGTTTTTTTTTTTTCTGAAGATCTCAGTTGTCTGTGTTCAGGCCCTGAACTCCTTCAGTGTCTTATGAACCTCAACTCGCTTGTGTTCGGGGATAGAAAATTTCCGCAACCGAGGCTCACTATTCATTTTCAGTCTTGCCTTGACTACACCTTTGCAAAAACCTTTTGAGTAGAAAGATGCAAAGCTTTTTTACGAGAAGACAATGCATAAGACAAGTTTTGTGTCAAGAGAGTTGGTTGGTGCTTAAAAATACCTGAGCCGCTGGGCTCAGTGGCTCAGCCCGTAATCCCGTGCCTTTGGGAGGCTGAGATGAGTGGATTGCCTGAGCCCGTGGGTTCACCTGGGCAACAAGACCTCATCTCCACAAAAATCAAAAAATCACCCGGGGCCCGTAGCGCATGCCTGTAATTCAGGCTACTTGGAAGGCTGAGGCAGAAGGATCGCCAGAGCCCAGCGGGTCAAGGCTGCGGGTGGCGGGGAGGGGCCACTGCATTTCCAGTCTGGGTGACAGAGTGAGACCCCAACTCAAAAAAAAAAAACAAAAAAAAAAAACAAAAAACTGAGCCTTCTCTTACATTTTCTAAGGAAAAACAGCTTTCTTTCTTCCCACCTAGCTTTTTTGAGCATGATCACTTAAATATCCTTATGACACACATTTGTCTACTCATGATTTGAGTCATGGTCTTTCTTCTTTTGATGCCAAGAAAAACTTCAAAAGGTAAACCTTAAAGAAAAAAAAGCAGCTAAGTGGAATTTTCGGCAAATCATTTGACCTCTTTTTTTATAAGACCATTTAAGTCTTCATAGAAGTTGTTTGAGACTTTAACTTTTAAAAAAAAAAAATCCCCATACAATTACATCATTGAATTGGCCCAAAGTTTTGGGGATAAAATTCACATGGGTAGAACAGAATAAATAAAAAGTACAGAATTTAGACAGTACATACTCCAAAATTTATAAATTAAGCACTACTCCCATCAACATCATGGAAATACTGTAAAAAGGGAAATTTTTTACATTGAAAAAACATTCAGACTTTTCTGAGACAGTATTTTGAAGGAACAAGTAGCAGGGAAACTTGAAAAATTTTTAAAAAAATCGGGTTTTAAAAACACAATTGCCCCGGGTGTGTCAAAAAACGTACCTCTTTTTTTTATGTTTTTTTTTTTTTTTGAGTTGGAGTCTCACTCTGTCGTCCAGACTAGAGGGCAGTGGCCACTCCCGGCCACCGCACCCTTGACCTGCGGGGCGACCCTTTCCCACCTCAGCCTTCTGAGTACGGGAAAACTACAGACGTGCACTACCACGCCTGGCAAATTTTTTTGATTTATTGTAGAGATGAGGTCTCGCCAAGTCGCCGGGCAGGTCTTGAACCCTCGGGCTCAGGCAATCCATCCCCTCAGCCCCCCAAAGCGCGGGATTACAGGCTGAGCCACTGAGCCCGGCCCATCTGTTTTTTAAATAGCTAAAATGATTAAATAGTTTTAAATGTCTTGTTAACGAAAATTTTCTTAAAGAAATAAACCAGAGAATAAAACTTTTTTTAAAAAATTTAAAAAAAGTTTAAAAAAATTTTGTGTATTTTGAAGGTAACATTGTGATTATATAAATATATAATTATATAGTGAAGGTTACCAAAATAAAATGAACACAACCCATCATCAGTCATCATCAGTGTTGTGCCTTAGACACTCAAAATTGGTCATCTTAAAAACTAAAAGTTTGTGCCCTTTGACCAATGCCTCTGTATTCCCTCCACCCTTCATTCCCTAGAAACCCACCATTTTACCCTCTGCTTGTAAAAAATTTGAAAATTTTAAAAATTCCTCGTAATGTGAGATCATGTGGTATTTGTCTTTCTGTGCCTAAATTTCTTTCACTTAATTTTCCTGGTTCATCAAGTTTTCAAAAACGGCAGACTTTTCTTCCTTTTTGTTGGTGAACGTGCCATTACACAAAATTTGCTTGCACACACAGTGCATTTTTTTTAAATTCGGTCATTTGTGAGTGGATGCTTAGATAATTTTCATTTTTTTTCTTTGTGAATAAGACTTCCCTTTTCTTTTTTTTAATTGTTTCTTTATCATCTAGAAGATTTAGAGTTTGATGTATTCTATTGTGTTTATATTTGTTTCTTGTTATCCACGTTTTTTTTTTCAACCCCAAATTTATTGCCAATATCAGTGCCAAGCAGCTTTCCTTCTGTTTTTTTCTCATGGGAGTTTTACATTTTTCAGATCTTACATCTAAATTTTTTTATCTTTTTTAAAGCTAATGTTTATGTCATATAAGATAAGGGTCGGGTTTTTAATTCTTTTGCACATGGATATAAAATTTTCCCAGCACCATTTATTGAAGAGATTTTCCTTTTGCTCATGTACCTCTTGGTGTTCTTGGCAAATCTTCATTGACGACTTTTGTAGTTACTTGTTTCTGCATTCTGTATTCTGTTTTCCCTTGGTCTAAAGTGTCTGTTTTTATACCAAGACTATGGGGGTTTTTAATTTAAAAAAAAAAATTTGAAATATAGCTTGAAAAAGGGAGGGGGGGACGCCTCCAGATTTGTTCTTTCTCAAAAATTTCTTTAGATATTTGGAGTCTTTTGCAAATATACACAAATTTTAGGATTTTTTTTTTTTCTGTGAAAAATGACATTGGAATTTTTGGGAAGAAAATTTCTTTGAATTTGTAGATCACATTGTGTAGGGGTAGACATTTTAAAAAACACTAGTTTTTTTCCCAAACCATGTATATGGGTATCGTTCTATTTATTTGTGCTTTATTTCTTTCATCAATGTCTCATAGTTTTTTGTTTGTTTATTTGTTTTTTGAGTTGGAGTCTCACTGTGTCATGCAAGCTGGAGTGCAGTGGCACACTCCCTCACCCCGTCACCCCAGCCCAACCTGTTGGGTTTTCCCGTGGTCCTTCTGCTTCAGCCCTTAAAATAGCCAGAAAATACATGTGCGTGCTGCCATGCCTAGATAATTTTTTATTTATGGTAGGGGGCAAGGTCTCGCCAAATTGCCCGGGTGGGTCTAGAACCCCTGGGCTAAAGGGAATTCTCTTGCCTCTGCCTCCCAAAGAGCTGGGATGACAGGGTGAGCCAAACCCAAACCAGGCATCTTATTTGTTTTAAGGGGCCCCAGATCTTTCATCTCCTTTGGGTTTGATTTATTCTTTGGCGTTTTATTTTTTTTTGCTTGAAAGCAGGATCGTTTATTATATTTTAGACAGTTTGGGTTTTAAAATTTTATAGAAATGCTGCTGATTTTTGTATGCTGATTCTGTATCTTACAACTTTACTAAAAATTTTTTGATTAGTTTTAACAGTCCTTTGGTTGAATCTTTAAGGTTTTCCATATATAAGAAGAGTGGCCTTGTCATATATAGCTTTTACTATGTTGTTGTGAGACTGTTTATTATGGCAGGAAGTTGAATTTTTTTTCAAACGCTTTCTCTGCATCTATTAAGTTGTCATATTATTTTATCCTTCATTCTGTTAATGTAATTTATCACACTTATGGATTTGCAGTGCTGAATTATTACATCTCTAGCACAAAACTCACTTCCTTATGGTGAATGATCATGATCCCTTTAATATTTGTAGAATTTGATTTTCTAATATTTTTTTCACCTACACTCATCAAATATATTGGCCTAAAAATTTTCTTTCCTTTTTTAAAATCCTGATCTGACTTATTATGAGGGTAATGCTCACATGAGTAATTTAGTTTAGAAGTGCTTCCCCATCTTTATTTTTTGGAAGGTTTTGAGAAGGATTGGTTTTACTTTTTCTTTAAAAAACTTTGTAGAATTAATCTGTGAAGTATCTGGTCCCGGGCTTTTCTTTGTTGGAAAATTTTTTATTACTCATTCAGTCTCCTTACTAGTCTATTTAGATTTTCTATTTCTTCATGATTCAGTCTTGATAGGTTTATGCTTCTAAAAAAAGTATCCCTTTCTTCTTCTTTATCCAGTTTGCTGGCTTACACTTGTTCATATTGTTTCTAATGATTCTTTGTTTTCTGTGATATTAGTTGTAATGTCTCATCTTTATTTATTATTTTATTTGTCTTCTCTCATATTTCTTGGTTAGTCTTGCTAAAGTTTTGTTACTTTGTTGATCTTTTATAAATGCTGATGCACAGTTTTATTGCTCTTTTCTATTGTCCTTTGGTTTTATTTTATGTATTTTTACACTAAACTTTATTATTTCTCTCTTTCTGCTGACTTTGGACTAGATTGCTCTTCTTTTTCTATTCCTTTGAGTTATGAAATTAGGTCATTTAAGATATTTCCTTGTTCTTTTAAAATAGGGATTAATTGCTAGAAAATTTTCCCCTTTTTAAAACTGTTTCCTGTAAGTTTTGGTATTGTGTTTCTATTTTCATTTGACTCAATATGCTTTTGGGTTTTCTTTTCCTTTTGAATCCATTGGCTGTTCAGAAGCATTTTTTTTAATTTCTACATATTTGTGAATTTTTCAAAATTCTTTCTTTTATTGAGTGTTTTATGCCATTGGGGTCAGAAAATGTTTTTTGAGATGATTTCAGTCTTAAATTTGTTCAGAAATGTTTTGTTCCCCTAAAACATATGAACTGTCTGGGAGGGTGCTCTTTTTATGCTTAAGAGTAATATATTTCTATTGCTTTTAGCTAGACTGTTCTATATATGTCTTTTAGGTTCTGCAGTGTTATACAAGTCCACAGTTTCCTTCTTGATGTTCTGTCTGGATGATCTATTCATTGTTGAAGATAAAGTGCTGAATCCCCTAGTATTATTATATTGCTATATTTTCTTTTGTTCAATTCTGTTAATATTTGTTTTATATATTCTGGTGCACTGATTTTGGTGCATACTTATTTAAAATTTTTACACTCTCTTGATTTAAAATTTTTCTATTTATTATCATATAGTGACATTTATCCCTTATTACAGAGTTTGATTGAAATTTTTTTTTTTCTGAAATAAAGGTAACCATCCCCGCTTTTTGGAGGGTATCATTTGAATGGGAAAAATCTTTTCTATCCCTCCATTTTAGTCTATGTGTATCCTTAAGGCTAAAAAGAGTCTCTCATAGACAGAATATTGCTTATTATTCTTTTCTTTTTTAAAAAACCATTCAAATACTTGATATTTTTTTACTGAAAATTTAAATCCCTTTACATTCAAAGTTTTGTTTTCAATAGTAAATAACTTGCTATTGCCATTTTCTTAATTATTTATTAACTGTTTATAGTTCTTTAATTTCCCTCTTCCAATTTTTTGGCCTTCCTCTGTGATTTGTTAAACTTTTTTTTTTTTTTTTTTATTTGGAGTCTCACTCTGTTGCCCTGACTGGAGTGCCACTGCAGCCTCGATCTGCTGGGCTCCAGCGATCCTTCTGCCCCAGCCTTCTGAATAACCAGGGAAATTTCAGGCATGTGCTACCACACCCGGGTGAAATTTTTTTTGGTTTTTTGAGGTTTCTCAAGCTGCCCAGGTGTGTCTCGAACCCGTAGGCTCAAACAATCCACTCAGCCGCAAAGGCACGGGATTACAGGCTGAGCCACTGAGCCCAGCTTGTTGAACTTTTTAAGTAGTAAACTTTGATTTCTTTGTCTTTCTCTTTGATGTATCTATTAGGACAGTTTTCGTTGTGGTAACCATGGGGGTTACTAAAAACTTATTATGGTTATTACATTTTATTTTAATATTATGACAATTTTTAATTACATATTAAGACTCCAGAGAGATGAAATGTTTAATAAAAACTCCATTCTTATGATTCCTTTGTTAGAGATCCCTCAGCTCTTACCTGCTTGAGAAGCAGCACATGAATAACTCACATGATTTATTGCACCAAGAACACAGGAGACATCCAGACCACAGCAAAGTTCACCATCTTCTAAACTTTTCTTAATACTATGTTTTTTATAAGCTAAGTTTGATTTTCCAATTAATTTTACGTGGGCCTTTCAGAGAAAACTTTCATGCTTCCAAGTAAATTATGGAGATACAGACCATCAAATATGTGGGACATGGGGGAAGGCTTGACCTTTTTTTCCCCACCTAGTTTCATTATGAGCAAAAATAAAAAGATAAAAAATTTATCAAAAGACAAAAGCTCATGTTTCTATCAAAGTGGATAATTAGACCTCAAAACTGAAAAAATTTGCAAAAATCTTAGAGGTCTGTGTTTTTTAAAAAAAATAAGTGACCTCAAGTAGAAAAAAGGAAATTTCTTATCATTGGGGTTAGAGAACTAAATTATGTATCTTTTTAAAAATTTAAAGACCAAAATGAAATATTTTGTCTAATCAAGACATCTCTCTATGAAGAATCCAAAGAAGAAAAAAAATGAGGATGGGAAAAAAAAAGAGAGAAGTAGGAAGTTATACTGAGCAAGAATTATGTTTTCTCAATTGGGGTAAATAAAAACAATCAACCGATTTCTCATAAGGAGAAAAGCAAAGCATGTCCCAAAGACGAAATTCCTTTCTTGTCATCCTCAAGTTGACAAAGAAAACTCTGAGAATGGCGAAGCAAAAAAAACAATGATGAAATCCAGGGGCAAGTGATAAAAAGGACACTCGCCCTGAGGGAATTGTCGCGACCCGAAGAAAGACGACACCAACACCGTTCTTCGCAGACAAGTTTACTCCAGGTCTTAATGTGCTCTTTACAAAGACAAAATGGCTCTCTCCTCTGGCGCAGTTGTTTGCCTATATATGCTCCTGGCACCCAACGTACTGCAGCTACGTGGTTGTTTCTGATAGGTTTTTCTACCAGCCAGCGGCCATGTTTTTTTTGCATAATACATGTTTTTTATAACATGATAAAAGCTTCCCACATCTCCCCCTTTTGTTTATATGACAGGAGAGGCTAGAGCCCACAGCCCCCGTTTTTTCCTTGGGCTATGTACCCCATCCCTGGATCACCAAAGTAAAACCCCAGCAACTGTGCACCGGCCCGATGCCTTTTGCGGGGGATGGGTGGTTGCAGCATAAACCCCGTATGCAGCTGGGGATAACCTCCATGGAGTTTACCCATGGGGGGCTCCAAGTGCAGTCAACGGCTGGCATCCTGTCACTGTTGATTCTTCACGGCTGCAACCCAGACGGGGGAGAGTGCCCTTCCTCCAAGGGCCCAAAAAATTGCCTGCACGAGCGGGGCCCATATCAGTGTTTCACCTACGGCTAAAGTGCACAAACAATATAGGCAAACAACTGCCAATCCAATGAGGAGAACGCCAAAACACCCCATGCCCGCCACTCCTTCAAATGATGGGTGGCTCGCGCAATCCAGGACGCTAGAGTTTGTGCCACACAGGACCCACTCTGGTAGAAATCACTGTAATAATCTCGTGCCGCAGCATTTCCGTCAGATTGTCAAATTCTTGAGTCCAATTACCTACAAGATACTTAAAAGCTTTAAACAAATTAGCAGCACTGTATAGTTGTGATATGGGATGCTAGTAATACATGGGGCTGGTGTATGAACCTCACCCCCCAAGCGCGCTATTTGTATCATGATGTTATTTGCTCCTGGAGTAAATCCATCGTTGATTCAAGATCATGATACAGCCCTGTAAGTGATTATTCACATTAGATTGTGTACTTAATGCGCCCGCAGTAGAATGTGCCAACGTTTTAAGGTGGTTGCTGTCTGAACAGGGGTCGAAAGGGACACAGCGGTTGCGGAGTGGCCGCGGTGGCGATAGCTATCGCTGCGATAACAGCACCGTGATCCCGAAATCCCGGCGGGGTCTGTACAAAGTCGTTCCCTCTAGTGCTGCCTAATAGCCCAAATCGAAAGGGTTAATGGGGCATCATAAGGGGGTTTGGTATAAAAAATTAAACCCCAGGCCATGACATATTAGGGGCTGTAGCAATGTAGGGGGAAAAGGGTAAAATAGGCCACTTGACCCATCCTGCTTTTCTAGCCTGGCATCGGTCCAAGGGTGTAAGTCCGGGGAGCGAGCACTGTGGCAAAATGGTGCCCACCAAAGCTGAGGGGGATTAGGTTTACTAGTATTAAGTTGTAAAGTTGGCCAACGTCCTGATATAATGGACCCATTACTGCTTCCCAAGGTGCCGTGATAGCGGCATGTCCAACCAAGCACTGTCTGATTATATAAGGTTAAACAAGTATGATTGTTATTAATATCAGAAAGGTTCGGGGAAATAGTAAAACACAACGCCCCCGTAAGGGAAATTGCGGTCTCCAAAAAGGGGTCTCGTCTTGCAATAAGGCAAGGTAGGCAAAATTTAGTGATTGATTGGTAAGAAAAACCCCGGAAAAGTGTGGGCTGAATGTATAACTGGCATCGGTAGTGGGGAAAGGGCCCTAAGAATGCCCCACCTCTGCTCCGGTTGCCCCTTTATTCATGGTCACAGTCATCCATATGACAATTTTCAGAGTCCACGTTGCCATCATCCTCGGTCTGCTCGTAGGGAACTTCCGGGGACTTGGAGGGTGGCACCGGATGAAAAAGTCTCTCCGGTACCCACACCCGGGTCTTGACCGTTCTGTGGAAAAACACAAACAGATCCTCTGCCCAAGTCAATACCGGATCTGGACCCTTCCATTGACCCGCCAGTATATCTTTCCCTTTCACATAGCCCCGTTCACTAGGACCTGTCTGCATATGACGGTCACGGCCGACTTGCCATTCACATCCAGGCGAAAAAAGTTTAAAGTGAGTAAAACTAAGGAAAGTCTCGTTTAGGCTTGTTGGCAAGGCCAGCAGCAGCATTTCTTGCGGGCCCGCTCATTAGCTAATTCAATATAGTAAGCCTTCCAATCTAAGTATTGCCCGGGTTCATGCATGCCTTTTCTAGTCGCTGCCAATCCAAAGGGGTCATGGCTGTCCTATCCAGGGACTCCAAATTTGGGTAATGAGAAAGCAGCTCCAAAGCCGTATGTGCGTACAGCTTTGGCGAGATTTTTTACCATTTTAAAGCCCAAGGGCTCATGATACCTCTGCCCCTGCCCCTTCACAAAGACCGGGAAGGGTTTTGGGGTATGCCAGAAGCGGATGCTAACCAGACTGCGTCATTAAATGTTGTTCCACCGCTGCCCCAGGCGGGGCTGAAGGGGCATATGGAGGAAGGGCCCCAAGACCCCGGGGGGGGTTGGCCCTTTTCTCTCCTCAAGATGGGAGCCGCAATCACCCAAGGTCAGTTTTTTGCCCCGCGTCATTATCTGTTCCAGTTCCTCCTCTGACTCAGAGTCAGGAGCCTGTGAGGCGGAAAAGTCGGAGCATTCCTCTTTTATCGAATTCAAAGCCGCCTGTCCCTGCTCCACGGGTTTTATTGCATTTCTGATCCTCCAGACAGGCCCGGACCAGCCTCCAGAGAGTCTTCTCCTCCAACCAAATCCCCTCTCTCTCGGGGACGATCAACGTCCCGTCCAACTTTGTCCCCGCTACCTATGGTGAGATTGCCAGACACGGCAAACCCCGGTGAAATCTCATCTATCTGCTGAATAAAGTCTGTCAAGGTTTTTCCCTTAGTTTCAAACCTTTCGTTTTCAAGAGGGACTTTAAAGCTTGAAAAAGTGGGTGAGAGGAAGTAGTGCCCACGGCAGAGAAATTTCCCATGCCAGAGACTGTAACAAAACGCCTCGCTACCGAGGACCTTAAAACAAATCGCCCCCTTACTGAGGACCTTTTTAAACGCCTCTCTACCGAGGACCTGTGCAAATCGCCTCTTTACCGAGGACCTTTTTTAAACGCCTCTTTACCGAGGACCTTGTGACTTCACTTCCAGTCGACCGCCCTGGTTGTCGCAGTTCTGAATGCCGTACGGGACAAAAGGGGAAAAAAGGGTTTCCCCCTACGGGCCACCAGTTGTCACGACCGAAGAAAGACGACACCGACACCGTTCTTCTGCAGACAAGTTTACTCCAGGGCTTAATGTGCTCTTTACAAAGACAAAAAGGCTCTCTCCTCTGGCGCAGTTGTTTGCCTATATATGTGCCTGGCAGCCAACGTACTGCGGCTACGTGGTTGTTTTGATAGTTATTCTACCAGCCATGGGCCCTGTTGTTTATTGCATAATACATGTTTTTTATAACATGATGAAAGCTTCCCACAGGAATGTCTGGAAAAACGTTTCCAGTGGAAGCTGGTGAATGGTGGTACCCGTAGTGAAAATGAAAAAAGGGAGCCACAGCCAGCCAAGGGAGGAGCCTTAGAGGAACATTCTGCTGGCCAGGACAAATAATGAGGACTGAGCAGCCACACTCCCTGCCAGGTCTGGGGAGTTTTTGGGGGAAAGGAAACCCAAAGGGGGAGCCCCAGAAGGTAGGAAAAATAGAACCAAATCCCCAATTATAAAAAACCCAAACTGAAAAGGGCACTTGGTTATCACCTACTCTTTAGTTTATGAGTATGATTGTGGGATGTTGGCATAATTCTCAGGAAGAGCATGTCTTGGATGATGCCCCCAGGGCTCAGCTTAGAAGACCACGTTTCAAGTTGCTTTAAGCACCCCGTGTACTCAAAGAATATTCACAGGGCGAGGTTTTGGTGATACAAGGTTGAAAATCAAGTCAGAGGGAAAAAAAGGTTTCAAGAAGGACAGGACTGCCGTGATCAAACACAACAAAAAATAAGATCAGACTTTAAAATATCTATTTGTGTGTGGTGTGTGTGTGTGTTGTGTGTGTGTTTAATTAGAAGGCTTTGGGTGACTTCAGCAAGAATACCTTTAATGAATGGTAGGGACAGAAAGAAGATTGTAACAAACTGGAAAAATATTATTGTTGTGATAGGTTCATTAAAAAAAAGAGCAGTGAATGTCACTTTTCCATGTTCTT
>JAPVLO010005223.1:0-11078 GCA_027257055.1 Cephalopachus bancanus | reverse complement strand
TCAGCATTACTTTTACTGATTTTTCTTTACTTTTTTGGTTTTTACAAAGTTTCATTGACTTTCAATGATTCCTCTCATTTTTCTTTTTAAAATTTTATTTTTCTTGACAGATAATAACTATACATGGTTATGATATACAGTGTAATGTTCCAATACATGTATATATTGTGTTGTAATTAAATCAGGGTAGTTAGTAAATGCATCAATCCAAATCTTTATTACATCTTTCAAATTATAGCTTTTGAGAACCTTTATTCTAGTTATCTTGAATTATACAGTACATTGTTAGTAACAGTCATCTCACTATGTACTTGAACTCCAGAACCTATTCTTCCCATCTAACTTTAATGTACCCATTGATAATCTTGCCCAAGTCTCCCAACCTACTCTCTTCTCCAGCCACTGATGACCACTAATCTACTCTCTACTTCTATGTGACCAACTATTTTAGATCCCACATATGATTGAGATCATATAGTGTTTGTTTTTCTGTGCCTGGTCTATTTCACTTAACTTTATGTCCTCCAGGTTCATCCATCCATGTTGCTGCAGATCACAAGATTTATTTAATTTTTTTATTGAATAATACTCCAAAGTCCTTCTCTGGTTTATGGAGAATTTATGCATCTCTCATAGCATTGAAGTTGAAAGCTGGCCATATTATTTCTTTAGTGCCTTGAGTCATTATCGTAGGCTGACTAGGGTAAGGAGCTTGTCCTCGAGGATACTGAGAATGCATCTGTCCTCCAGGAAAGCCACCAGGACAGACATCAGATTTCTCAGCAGAAAGTTTACAGGAGATAATAATAATAGATTTAAAATGTTTAAAGAAATAAACTATCAAGGAAGAAGATTATACTAGCCACTCTCAATATGCAAAGGTGGCTGTGGATAGCCAAAGAACTGCTCTACCTGGTAAAACCCAAAATCCTTTGCCTGGAGAAATTCCAGGATAGAATGGAGCTCCCTATACCTGTGGAGGTCCAGGATAACCTCCAGGGCCTGGATAATGTTCAGAAGCAGGGTGGCCCCCAGCTCCTGGGTAGCCACTACTTGGCACTTATGGGTAGACACCTCCCCCCTTTGAAGGAATGCTACTAGGATAAGGATACTGACCAGAAGGAAGAATAGATGGCTCTTGACCTACAGGAGGATATGTATGAAAAGAAGGGTAGCCTGTGGGGAGATTGCCTGGGTATGACATGCTGACCAGGGGGCGGAGTCACAGCCTGATCAGGACACTGCAGGAGCTTATTCACTTTTAATCTTTTTTTTGTCTTTATGGGTGAAGTAAGTTTCTTGTAGGCAACATGTAGTTGAGCTATGATTTTTATCTATTCTGCTAGTCTATATCTTTAAATTTAGATTTAAATTATTTGTTTCAAAGTTGTTATTGAGGGAGAAAGACTTACCCTCTTCATTTAGTTAATTGTTTCTGATTGTTTTGTAAATTCTTTGCTTCTTTGCTCATCTCTAATTATTTATTCTTGTGGTTTTTTTTGTAGTGATAACATTTTATTTCTTTCTCACTTGTGTATCTGTTCTACCATTAAGTTTTATGCATTCATGTGTTTCCATGATGATAGATGTCATTCCTTTTGCTTCCAGATGTAGGACTCCCTTAAACATTATCTTAGGACCAGTCTAGTGTTAATAAATTGCCTCAATTTTTACTTGCCTGGAATATATTTTATTCATTCTTCATTTCTAAAGGCTTGCCTTGCTGGTATAATATTCTTGCTTGATAATTTATATCTTTGAACACTTTATATATATTCTTATTATCTCCTGGCCTATAAACTTTCTGCTGAGAAACCTAATGTCAGTCTGAAGGGAATTCCTTTATATGTGCCTAGACAGTTTTGTCTTCATGATCATAGAATTGTCTCTTAGTCTTTGAGTTTTTATTATATAACTGTTATGTACCTTTGAGAAGACATTTTTCTGTTGATTCCATTTAGAAATCTTTGAACTTCTTGTATCTGGATATCTATATCTCTCCCATTATTGGATATTTTTTAGCAAGTATTTCATCAAGTGGGTTTTTATGCTTTTTGCATCTCTTCTTCTGAAAATGCCAAATTGCAAATATTTGTTTATTTAATGGTGTCCCATATGTCATGTAGTTTTTTCATTATATTGCATACCTTTTTTTATTTTTTCAAGAATTTGTTAACTGGGTTATTTTAAAAGATCCATCTTCAAATCCAGAATTTCTTTATTCTGTTTTATCTAGTCTAATACTAAAGTTCTTATTTGTATCTTTTATTTCATTTCTTGAATTATTCAGTTCAAGGATTTCTGTTTGTTTTATGCCCATGGTATTTATGTCTATTGCATTTATCATTCAGATAATGGTTTTTCCCTCAGTTATGTGTATCGTCTATCTGTCTTTATTGTATCCCACTAAGTTTTATTAAGCTCATTATTTTGAGAATTTTTCAGACATTTCATAGATTTTCTTTTCTTTAGAGTCTGTTACTAAAAATTATTGTTTATTTGGAGGTGTCATATTTCCTTGCTTTTTCTTGTTTCTTACATTTCTATTGATATCTCCATATCTAGTTTACCAGCTGCCTTTTCAAGTGTTAGGATGTAGCTTTCATAGGTAAAGACTTTTTTCTTATAGAAATATATAATGTCAGTTAACTTTGGTTCTGGGTGAGTACAGTAGTGTAGTGTATGTATGATTTCTTTGGCTATAATCAACATCAGTGGTGTATGCAAGTTCTCCATTTGTTTGTGGAGGATGTGGGATGGTTTATCTGGGTGCCCAAATATTGGACAGGCAAATCCTCAATCGCATGGGTGATATGTGTGAACACTGGCAATGGTGACATCAAGCCCTAAGCTGGTCAGTTCTCAACTTACTACGCAGTGTGCATAAGTGTGCAATGTTCCCACTGCTGGAGGGGGTAGGGTCACTGTCAGCAGTGGCAGTCCCTGGCAGATAGCTCTCAAGTTCTGAGGTGCACATGCTGTCCTAGAGGCAATCTTCCTGATATGATGGACTGCTTGTTTCCCAAGGTGTAGAGCACTTCATGGACTCAGGTGCTAGGAATGTGACTACACACCTGAGCTTAGTTTGTGTTGCAATATTGCAGCCCTCTGAGTAGATGTGGAGGAATGTCAACAGGGCCTTAGGAATGTGAAGCTGCATAGGCTATTGAGCCCTATGGCAGGACACATTCTAGTTTGGTGGTGGCTCTGCTTTCAATATGGTGCTGTGCTACAACATGCTGGGTCCCAGTAAGTCTGGGGTATCTGCCACGGATTCTCTCTATGAAGCAATACAGGCATGTGGACTCTAGGATTCTCCCTATACTAGGCTCAGAGTCTGTGACCACTGAGAGAATCAGCACTTATTTTATCCCCAGAAGGGGAAGTCCCTCTGTGCTCTGAGCCAGTTCATGCTAGCATGTTTGCTTCCCTTTCTATGCTATAATATGGAATTTCCATGCCTCAGAGGGTCTTAGTCACTTCCTTGTTGAGTACCAGAGCCCCCCCCCAAAGATGCTCTATTTGGCATATAGTTATGTTTATTGCTTTGGTCCTTTTTCTGCAGAAGGTTAGTGATGGGTGACTGTAATCAGCAATATTCATGATGTCTCTCAAATTAATATATTTGACTTTCCTTGGAGGACTGAAAATCTTAAAGCAACCACTATTTTTTTTTCTAAGTTGGAGTCTCACTTTGTCACCCAGACTGGAGTGCAGTGGCCGCTCCCGGCCACCGCAGCCTCGACCTGCTGGGCTCTGGGGATCCTTCTGCCTCAACCTTCCAAGTAACTGGAACTACAGGCGCGTGCTACCACGCCTGGCTAATTTTTGATTTATTGTAGAGATGAGGTCTCACCAAGTTGCCCAGGTGGGTCTTGAACCTGCGGGCTCAGGCAATGCGCTCACCTCAGCCTCCCAAGGCACGAGATTACAGGCTGAGCCACCGAGCCCGGCTGGTAACCACTATTTTTTTAACGTGAGTTATATATTCCTTCTCTTCCCATGACCTTTCCAATTATGTATGGTAAAATATATAGAATGACTGTTTATTTCTGACATTTCTAATGGCAAATTTTGGGAAAAAGCTACATCTAAAAATTTCAATTGATATAACAGTAAAAATAACGAAATATCAGACATTATAAGAAGGAATCAATATAATTTTCTTTTAAAGGACTGTAAATTGTATGATTAACAATTAAGATGAGAAAAGGAGTTCTTCTGAATAGCTAAGTTCATTATTTAACAATTTGCATTAAAATGTGAAACTGCTGAATAACACAAAAAGTTGTATCTTTACTTTAATATTTTGTCTTTTTATTTTGTCTAACAGAAAAAAAAGATTAAGATAAAGTTATAAATGTCTTTCAATAATAAGAATTAAAATATAATCAAACTTTTAAAAATCAGTGAAAACAAAAAAATTAACATAATTTCTTCAGAAAGAATGAACCCAACATTCATATAGTATTAATAAAAATTTAACAAAAAAAGACAGTAAAAAGTGAAATACCATCACTTTTCAAACAATATTTGTTTATTTTTGTTTTTTGAGAAAGCAGGGCTTATTGAGAGGACTAGAAGCTCCCACAGTGGGAGGGAACCTGAAGGGGTTGCCTTGTTTTGTTTTTAGAATTATGCTTCAAACACTGAAAAAGTATCCAACTAAACCAGAGTATACAAAATATATATAGCTCTTACTCTGGAAAGCCTGAAACCATAATGCTCCATATCTTTATAGCTCTACGAGGTACAAAAGAGCTCTATATAGGTTTACGGATTTATTTGCTGACTTGCCACAAATAGCCTCAATTCATAATGTCATAACAACATAAGAATTTAATACTTGAGGTAGTTTAAGAGATTTGGTATTGTAATTATTATTAATATTTAGTAAATCCAAAATCATAAAACAAAAATGACCTGAATCCTTCCCTACTATGTCAACTAGAGCATATATTTGATTGTATAATTTGTCTGCAATTTAATCATTTATTCAGTGAGAAATTTTGTTACTGCTATGGTAAGAATGATCCCATTGACTTCTATTCCATTTCAGTTCAGGTAATCTTGACATTACATTGGTTAGTACTCTCTGTGTCAAAGACAATATTGATAACATAAAAAAGTTAATATTGATAACATAAAGAAGTTAATAAGAGTAAAGTACTGGATTAATTCCACAAGGTTGAGTAACTGAAAGCACTGATAATACTTCATAGGGTGCATTTATATAAAGGTTTAATAAAGGTAAACAATATGATACAGCAGGAGAAAGAATGCAAGAGCAATCATCAGGCACTCATGTCATTCTGTCGTAGTTCCCCAGGGTCATTACTTAATTGTACATCATATGCTCAATAGTTCGATATGAAACCCCAAGGAATGTGTGAAGAATCATGATTTCAGGGAAGCCAAACTCAAAAGACCACAGGGTCTTTTATAGTTAATTGGTCACACAAACAAATATGAATCAGTTAAATCAGGCTTAGGCCATAAATCTGTATATGCTTAAGCAATGTTAAAAAAAAAAAAAAAAAAAAAAAGCTAGCCCAAGTCCCTGAAGGACAGCTTTAAACTTTCAAAAGTACATCAATAAGTAAATTGCTATTGCTCCTCATTCTTATCTTGATCAGAGGTCAGTATTAGCCTTCCAGGTATCTCTGAACTAAGCATACAGCTTTTCCATACAGCTGAAAAATAATTCAACCCTATTTAGATAAGTGTAGAATAAAATACTTCCTCGTGGGTCTAAGAAGATTTTCAGATAAAGATAGCATTTGGAATAATAGAGAAGTACTATATTAAAAATTATACCTGATATTGTTTTAAAATCAAAAGTCTTGAAACCTCATATTTAAAAAAAATTGAAAGTCCGGTGCAGACAACACAGTGAGACCCCTTATCAAACAACAGCAACAGCAACAACAATAATATAATTTTTAAAAGTTAAAATACAACCAAGGTAAATAAGGAATTACAATAAAACCACAGTTTAAAATGCTCTACTTTTCTATTTTTAAAAATGGTAAATTTAGTTAGTTGATCCAATTCTCCTACTGAAAACAAAGATTTTAGATAAAATAATATGATGGTTACTTTTAAGATTAACTTGACTGCATTCACAGATAAGTAATAAAGTATTATTTCTGTATATGTGTGAGAGGATGTTTTTGGAAGAAATTGGCATTTGAATTGGTGGACTGAGTGGGGAAAACCCGCCCTTACTCAATGTGGATGGACAACATATAATAGGCTGAGGGCCTGGAAAGAACAAAACGGCAGAGGAAAGGCAGCTTATCTCTCTCTTCTGAAGGTAAGACACATGAACTTCAGGTTCTCTGTGTTTTGGACTCCAGGACTTGCACCCAAACCACTACTCCCAACTCCATTTTTGAGACCTTTGGCCTCAGACTGAGAACTGTACCAGCTTCCCTTGTTCCGAGGTGTTCTGAGTTGGACTAAGCTATGTTACTGGCTTCCCTGGTTCTCCAGTTTATAGATGATCTATTGTGGGACTTCTTAACTTCCATAATTGTGTGAGCCAATTTTTGTAATAAATTCTCTCTCATCTCTCTCTCTCTCTCTCTCTCTCTCTCTCTCTCTCTCTCTCTCTTGTCTCTCTCTTTCTCTCCATTCATCCTATTGATTCTGTCTCCCTGGAGAATTTTGACTAATACAAATACTTATTAAAATATTACCTTAAGGACATTGCAGTTCTCACATAGTCACTATAATAATGATGTACAAGGCCAAAAGTGAAGAAAAAGTAAAAAAATAAAGAGCAGAGCACAGAATGAATTTTGGATCAAAGGACATTATCACTTGGTATATTTGTATTTGATTTTTGATGGCATTACAAGGTAAGTGGAAAAATAAACAAACAATAACAAAAAAAATCCCAAACAACAAAACAAACAAACCACCTAGGATATTTTCCAGAATAGCTGGAACTTCTAAGTCTTTACCATCAAGTTAACAGAAAGCCATAGGTAGACTTACCTTGATGTAGCTATTCATGACTAATTTATCATAGCTGGATAGACAAAAAATTTTAACAGCTTGAATTTGCTTCAAATAGTCTCAGATTGGTAGAATATCTAAATGTCTGACAGTATCAATTATATATTCTCCCTGACAAAATGACATCTTTGGACTGTCCTCAAATTATTTCAATAATAGTTATATTTTTCATAGATATTGAGAAGCAAAAAAATAATAAATAAGAACTGGAAGAAATAATAAACCACAGAATAATATTAGCAAAGTCTTTAGAGTATCAGATTATAAATACAAACAGAATATGTACAGGATATAGCAAACCATAAAAAGCTATTTGGATTTTTAAATAAATTAAATAATATATCTAGAAAATAAAAATATAATAACTGCAATTAGAAACTGATTAGTTAGAGTTATAAACAGATTAGATATATTTGAAGAGAGAATTCATAAACTGGAAGATAGGTAAAAAGAAATTATTCATGCTGTAGCACAGAAAGACAAATAAGATAAAAAATGCAGAGACATGCTAAAAATTGTAGATAACAATCATAGAAGTTTTTGTTAGAATTTTAACAAACCAAACCTACTTTTAATTTGAGTCTCAATAAAAAGTAAGAAAAAGTTACACTTGGACAATATGTAAATAGATATTTATTGAGATCTTCCAAAAAATATGAAGTAACTAGTTCAAATGTTCAAATATCTAACACGTTTCAAGTAATATAAGTATTATCTTTTAAATAAACCTAAAGACATATCAAAATAAGACAAAAAAATTAAAAAGAGAACCATTTTAAAACTGAAGCAAGAAATTACCTTCAGCGAGGTAATATATATTTACAGAAGACTTCTATACAAAGTCAAAGAACTCCAGAAAATGGAATGTGTTGAAGAAAAATAGCAGCCACATTAGAATTCTACATCTAGCAAAGTGACATCTTAAGAATAAAAATAGAATCAAGACATTTCTATGAAAACAAACAAAAAATAAACTGAGTGTAACTCCATCAGAATTGTAAAGGCAATTATTAAGAATATAACTCAGGCAAAATGAATGTATTCCTACAGAGCATGTCTATGATGGAAAAACTGTTAAGTGCAAAAATATGGTAATTGTGTAAGCAAAACTAATATACCCTGATGTATTAAAACAGCACAAATAATTTATAATGTGGAAAAAAATTATAATGTGCAATCATATACCTTTAAAATAGTTGACAAAATTACATAGAAGCCAGGAACTAGGTAAATTGTATAGTTACTTTAAGGTTTGAATACATGTGCAAAAGGTGGATAAATACAAAGACTTAATTCAGATTGGGTACACTATATTTTTATATTAGAACCCCTAAAATCACTTCTAAATGATTAAGAACATGATGTATGATTTCCAAAAATATAGATAATTATGAGAATTATATAAAGCCATAGCATATTGAAAGAAATAAAAGAAAGAAGGAAAAGAAACATAAACTAAAGCATTTCAAAGATGTAGAAAAAATAAAATATATATTGATTAAAAGTGTCAGTAAATATACTGAGTATAATTGAATTCATTATTTATTTTTAAAGTAGAAGACTTCAAATTCAATTAACATTTCCAAGCATATACTTTTATAAGACATAGAGAAATCATAAAGACAATGAATATTACAAAAAATAAAACGGTGACAAAATTTTTAAAGCTACCCAAAAGAAAGTTAGTAGCTAGTATAGTCATGATATTATCATACAAAATAGATACTAAGGGAAAATTTCATTCTGGACATGAATAACTTAATTTTATAAATATTAAAAGTATAACTTTCCAAAAAGCTAAGTCAATTTAAATTGTGTATGCACCAAATATAGGTTTCAACTTCATAAAAAATAAATTTTCAAAACTACACACAAAAATAGACAAGTTTATATTGATAGTGGAATATTTTAAAGTACTTGCTCCAATAATTAAGGCAGTCAAAATATCAATAAAGATAACAAAATTATTAGGAATCTGACTTACCGAATACATATGTATGGGACACCATGCCTCAAAATTTCAAACTGCAAATGTTTTCAAAAAAAGTAAGTTTTAACAAATTTAAAATAATACAACATATGAACTGTGACATTAACACAATTAACCTAGAAATCAAAAACAATAACAAAAACTAAACAACTTTTATATGGTTGGAGATTTTAAAGCACATTTCTCATTGACCCATGATTTAATAAAGAAATTATAATTGAAATTAAAAATAAGCCGGACTCGGTGGCTCAGCCTGTAATCTCAGCATTTTGGGAGGCTGTGATGAGTAGATTGCCTGAGCCCGCGGGTTCGAGACCCGCCTGGGCAACTTGGCTGAGACCTTGTCTCTACAATAAGTCAAAAATTAGCCGGGCATGGTAGCGCATGCCTGTAGTTCCAGCTACTTGGAAGGCTGAGGCAGAAGGATCGCCGTATCCTAGTAGATCGAGGCTGCGTTGGCTGGGAGCGGGCATTGTACTCCAGTCTGGGTGACAGAGTGAGACTCCCACTCAAAAAAAAAAAAAAAAAATGAAAACGAAAAGAAATTAAAAATATGTGGAACTAGACTTTTGCTTCAACTAAATACGTAGAAAGTTACAGGAAAATGTCTCTTCTACCCTAACAAGCAATAACTATAAAGATTTCCAAAATCAGGACCCCTTGAAAGAGAAAGTTAACAGGGCAAAGTGAATTCTACATATAATATTGACAAGCTCCTTTAAAGAGAATGAAACACAAACTGCTCTGCGATTGACAGAGTTCAAGAGGGAGAGGAGACCACCATAAAAGCTGGTAAGAATAAAATGACTGAACATTTACTACTTTCTAAAAGGTTGAGGGTTTTGCCCAGATACAATCTGTCTGCACACACCATCTCTTCTTGATTGCCTTTTGCTAAGTACTAATGAGATGATGGGGAAGGCCTGGAGGAAAGACAGATTCAGCCTCTGGTACAAATATATTAAATGATGCTCTATTCCTGGATCATTCTTTTATAGAAAGTCGGCCTTGGCGGGGCTCGGTGGCTCAGCCTGTAATCCCGCACTTTGGGACGCTGAGGTGAGTGGATTGACTGAGCCCGTGGGTTCGAGACCCGACCGGGCAACTTTGCGAGACCTCGTCTCTACAATAAATCAAAAACTAGCCGGGCATGGTAGCGGGCGCCTGTAGTTTCAGCTACTTGGAAGGTTGAGGCGGAAGGATCACCGGAGCCTGGCAGGTCGAGGCTGCAGTGGCCCGGAGCGTGCCACTGCACTGCAGTCTGCGTGAGGGAGTGGGACTCCAACTCAAAAAAACAACAAAATAATAAGCTTTATCCTCTACCCCTACCCCCAAGGCCAGACTAAGACCCACTGCCTCTAGCGGAGAAGCTGAAGCAGAAGACTCATGATTTGGGTGAAAAGCAAAAAATTGTTTTCCCTTACTTGTTTCTGCTTAAGATTTCAAAATTGCACAAGGCAGATTTTCAGTACCTTGGTCTTCTGGGGCTGGTTAGGGTAGGGGTGAGGAGTAGGTAGGAAACCTGATAAGGCCTTTCTGTTTAATCCCAGGTACAGAGGGCCTACCTTTGAACAAAGGCTCCGGAGAACAAAGGAAGCTTCCCTCAGCCTTGAGCTTTACTTTGCACCTTAAATATTAGTTAAACACTTATCTAACAAAGGACTTGTAACAAAACTATATAAAGGATTCTTACAATAGTATTAAAATAATAAAATATTTTTAAAAACTCTGTAGAAAAGGGGAAAATGGTTTGAATGGATGTTTTCTCAAAGAAGATATATGAATAGTTAATCAGCACATAAGGGGCATCTAACATATTCACTCATTAAGTAAACACAAAAGAAAACAATGAGATATCACTACTTGCTTACTAGAAAGGCTAAAAATTAACAAAAAAATGATTGTCAATATGAATACTGAGAGGGAGTCAAGTAAGTAAGACTTTCAGACACTGAGTATGAGTGGAAAGTGGTGAAACTATTTAGAAAGGCAGTTTAGAAGTTTCTTAAAAAGTTTAATATAGCCGGGCTCGGTGGCTCAGCCTGTAATCCCGCGCCTTTGGGAG
>JAPVLO010005222.1:0-11607 GCA_027257055.1 Cephalopachus bancanus | reverse complement strand
TTGACAGATTCTCTTGGATTTTTGAGGTATAGAATTATGTCGTCTGCAAAGAAGGATAACTTGACTCCCTCTTTTCGTATTTGGATAACACTGATTTCCTTCTCTTGTCAGACTGCTCTAGCTGATACTTCCAATACTATGTTGAACAGGAGGATGAGAGTGGGCATCTTTGTCTAGTTCCAGTTTTCAAGGGAAATGGTTCCAATTTCTGTCTGTTTACCAGCATGTTGTATGTGGGTTTCTCATAGATGGTGCTTACTATTTTGAGGTATATTCCATCTATGCCTGGATGTTCAAGAGTTGTTTTTTTTTAATCAGAAAGGGGTGCTGGATTTTATCAAAAGCTTTTTCTGAGTCTAATAATATAATCAAGTGGTTTTTGTCTTCACATCTGCTAATATATTTGATTACATTTATGGTCTTGCAGATGCTGAACAAGCCCTGCATCCAAGGGATGAAGCATACTTGGTCATGGTAGATGATTTTTGAGATGTGTTGTTGGATTCAGTTTGCTAGAATCTTGTTGAGAATTTTAGCATGCAAGTTCATCAAGGATATTGTCCTTTAGTTCTCTTTCTTTGTTGGATCTTTACCTGGTTTGTGTATCAATGTGATGTTAGCTTCATAAAATGATTTGGGGAGATTTCCATCTTTCTCAATTGCCTGTAATGTGGAGCGCCTCCACCCTAACATGGCGCCCGAAGCGGCCAGACCTCAAGACAAAACAAGCCCTAATTGGGCAGCTGAGGGATGTCAGCATGCATTCCTCTCTCGCAGGCCTATTGGTGTGTGCCGCATTACCTTAATTGATTGGCAGAGATACTAGATTTAAGGTTCACGGGAAAGAGAAACAAACAGCTGAGATAGCTGAGGCAGCTGAGACAACTATGTAGTAACCTGGGATTAAAGCAGCTTGCAGAAGAATCGTGTGAGAGTCGTTATTGAAAGCGACTAGTGGTGGCCCGTACGGAGAGAGCCATTTTGTCTTTGTAAAGAGCACATTAAGACCTGGAGTAAACTTGTCCGCAGAAGAACATGTGTCAGTGTCGTCTTTCTTCGGCACGCGACAACTGGTGGCCCGTACGGGGAACCTTTTCTCCTTTTGTGCCGTACGGCGTTCAGAACTGCGACAACCAGGGCGGTCGACCGGTAAGTGAAGTCACAAGGTCCTCGGTAAAGAGGCAATTTAAGAAGGTCCTCAGCAAAGAGGCGATTTAAGAAGGTCCTCGGCAAAGAGGCGATTTAAGAAGGTCCTCGGCAAAGAGGCGATTTGAGAAGGTCCTCGGCAAAGAGGCGATTTGAGAAGGTCCTCGGCAAAGAGGCGATTTGAGAAGGTCCTCGCAAAGAGGCGATTTGAGAAGGTCCTCGGCAAAGAGGCGATTTGAGAAGGTCCTCGGCAAAGAGGCGATTTGAGAAGGTCCTCGGCAAAGAGGCGATTTGAGAAGGTCCTCGGCAAAGAGGCGATTTGAGAAGGTCCTCGGCAAAGAGGCGATTTGAGAAGGTCCTCGGCAAAGAGGCGATTTGAGAAGGTCCTCGGCAAAGAGGCGATTTGAGAAGGTCCTCGGTAAAGAGGCGATTTGAGAAGGTCCTCGGTAAAGAGGCGATTTGAGAAGGTCCTCGGTAAAGAGGCGATTAAAAAGGTCCTCGGTAAGGAGGCGATTTGTTTTAAGGTCCTCGGTAGCGAGGTGATTTGTTACAGTCTCTGGCATAGGAATTTCTCTGCCATGGGCACTACTTCCTCTCACCCACTTTTTCAAGCTTTAAAGTCCCTCTTGAAAACGAAAGGTTTGAAACTAAGGGACAAGACCTTGACAGACTTTATTCAGCAGATAGATGCAGCTGCTGCTAATTTGTCTTAAGAGCTTTCTGAGTATATTGTAGGTAATTGGTCCCAAGAATTCGACAACCTGACGGAGGCTCTACGTCGTGAAATCATCAGCGTCAATTCCATCAGAGTAGATTCAGTCGTCGCTCAAACCTTGGCCTCCTGGATCGCCCAGGCAGCATACCATCTTAAAGAGTGGGTGGGAATGGGTTCTATGGCCCTTTTGTTATTCTCTTGTTGTGTCCTGTGCCTCTATTGTCTCTGCCGTATGCATCAACGCAATGCATGTGACCGTGCGCTACTAGCGCAGGCCTTTGCTGCCATGGAGGTGGATCAATCCCCTCAGGTCTGGGTTGCCGTGCTAGGGCAATAAGAGCAGGGCAGGATGTGAGAATAGTACTGCACACGGGGGCCCAGGAGGGGTTATCCCATGGAGGGCATGTCCAGCTACATATGGGTTGACATCGCCTTTCCCATCCCCAGAAAATCGGTGTCGGACAGGTGGGCAGTCGGTCTGGCAATTACACGCGCGAGATAGACTGTCTTACATGGTCCTTGTTATATGGGGGCTGTGACCACTACCCTCTCCTGCCAAAACAAATAAAAAAGGGGGAGCTGTGGAGCACCTCCACCCTAACATGGCGCCCGAAGCGGCCAGACCTCAAGACAAAACAAGCCCTAATTGGGCAGCTGAGGGATGTCAGCATGCATTCCTCTCCCGCAGGCCTATTGGTGTGTGCCGCATTACCTTAATTGATTGGCAGAGATACTAGATTTAAGGTACACGGGAAAGAGAAACAAACAGCTGAGACAGCTGAGGCAGCTGAGACAACTATGTAGTAACCTGGGATTAAAGCAGCTTGCAGAAGAATCGTGTAAGAGTCGTTATTGAAAGCGACTAGTGGTGGCCCGTACAGAGAGAGCCATTTTGTCTTTGTAAAGAGCACATTAAGACCTGGAGTAAACTTGTCCACAGAAGAACGGTGTCGGTGTCGTCTTTCTTCGGCGCGCGACACTGTAATACTCTCAATAAGATTGGTATCAGTTCCCCTTTGCATGTTTTGCAGAATTCTGATGGAAAGCCATCTAGTCCAGGACTTTTTTTTGTAGGTCATTTTCTTATGACTGAGTTTATTTTCTGGGTTGTTATTGGTCTATTTAGGGTTTTGATTTCTTCTTGTTTCAACCTTGGCAGGTTGTGTGATGTCAGAAAGTCCTCCATTTCCTTTAGGTTCTCAAGTTTGTTTCCATACAAGTGTACATAGTAATCTCTTATAGTCTTTTGCATTGGGGGGGTCAGTTGTGACTTGATGTTTTGTGTTTCTGGTTATGTTTATTTAGGCTTTTTTCTTTCTTGTTCTTGGTTAGTCTAGCTAGGGGTCAATCAATCTGGTTTATCCTTTCAAAGAACCAGCTTTTTGTTGTTGATTTTGGATATTATATTTTTGTCTTGTGTCCTTAATTTTGGCTTTTATTTTGGTGCTCTGAATTCTTCTGCTGAAGTTAGGGTTTTTGTAGTTTTGTTTTTCCAACTTCCTTAGGTGATATGTTAAGCTGTTAACTTGTGATCTTTCCATTTTCTTCATGTATGTTCATAGAGATATGAATTCCCCTCTTACTACTGGTTTCATGGTATCCCAGAGAATTTGGTAAGATGTTTCTTCATTTTCATTCTTTCCAGGAAACTTTTAATTTCTGTTTGGATTTCTGTGTTTACCAAAGAGTTGTTTAGCATCTTCTTGTCTATTGTCCATGTTTTTGTGGGTTTGAGGGGAACTTTGTTGGTGTTGCTATTTATTTTTATTCCACTGTGGTCTGAGAAGGGGCATGGCAGAATTTCAATTTTATGAAATTTGTTTATGCTTGATTTGTGGCCAAAGATGTGGTTAATCTTAGAGTATGTTCCCTTGGTGATATGTAGAATGTATATTATGTGGTTGTTGGGTGGAGTCTTCTGTAGGCGTCAGTTAAGTCTATTTGGTCAAGTGTCACACTGAGGTTCTGGGTCTCCTTGTGATTTTTTGTCTTGGTGATCTGTCTGGGGTTGTGAGTGGGGGTATTAAAGTCCCCAGCTATGATAGTGTTAGAGTCAATATCTTTTTTTAGTTTACCTAGAAGCTGCTTTATAAAAGTTGGTGCTCCTATGTTGGGGGCATATATGCTTAGGATGGATATTTCTTGTTGATGGATTGAAACTTTTATCATTATGCAGTGATCTTTGGTATGTTTTTAAATTTTTGATAGCTTAAAGGGTATTTTGTCTGATATTAAGATTGCAACTCTTGCTTTCTTTTTTGTTCCATTCACCTGAAATTTTGTTTCCCATCCTTTGACTTTGAGTCTGTGAGTGGCCTTTCTGGTAAGATGAGTCTCTTGGAGACAATATACTGTAGCCTTATTATACTTTATCCAATTTCCCTTCATATGTCTTTTCAGTGGTTCATTTATTCCATTTTCATTCAGGCTAATTATTGAGATGTGAGAGTTTATCCATGTCATGAGATTCTTACAGGGTCTCTTGGTAGTGCTGTTTTTTGTTTTTGTTTTTTTTTTGGTTTTCTTTTTATTTGGGGGTTGATTATTTTGTTTTTCATCTTCTTCCTGCATCTTGGGAAGAGTATTGTTGTTCTTTGTTTTCTTTCTTCTGAGTTTAATACTTTCCTAAGTGTTTTGTGTAGAGTTGGTCTGGAGGCAGTGAAAACTCTTGGGAACTGAATGTCTGGGAAAGATATTAATTCTCCATCACTGATGAAACTTAGCTTAGCTGGTTATGTAATTATTGGTTGAAACTGTTTATCTTTAAGAACTTTGAAGATTGGACTCCAATCTCTCCTAGTCTGAACTGTTTCTATGGATAAATCTGGGGTTATTCTAACTGGTCTTCCTCATAGACAGTCTGATCTTTCTCTAACTGCCTTTAGAATTTTTTTATTTTAAACTTACTTTTTGTAGGCAAATTAATGTGTGTTTAGGAGTTGATCATCTCATTTGTTGTATTGCAGGGGTTCGCTGAATCTCTTTGATTGAATGGTCACATCACTGATGAGATGAGGAATGTTTTCTTGGATAATTTCATGAAATGCTTGTTTTAGAGTGGTCTCTGTCTTTCTATTTGCCTCAGGGATTCCAATTACTCTTAGGTTTGGCCTCTTGATATAATTGCTCATCTCTTGGAAGTTCTGTTTTGTTTTTTTAAGCTTCTTTTCCATGTTTTCCATAGTTTAGGTTAGTTCCATATTTTGGTCTTCAAGCTCTGAGATTCTTCCTTCTGTTTGGTTAATTCTCCTTTCCATGTTCATCCATTTGTTATTTATTTCATTCACTGTATTCTTTATTGCTGTTAGCTCAGTTATCAACTTTCATTCTTTCCTCTTATCTCTCCTCATTTCTATTTATTCTCTCTATTAATATTTTGATATCTGGGTTTGTGGTTTGAGACAAGTCATTCTGTGGGCTTGTCTTTGTCTGAATTCCAAAGTCTGCATTCTCAGTGGATGACCTCCCAGGGGTCTATACGAGACCCACATTCTTCCTTTGTTTTTTCTTCATTTGTGTAGGTTTTCTTCTTTTTTAACCTCTTCTTTAATTCTTTTGTTTGGTGATGAGGTGGGGTAGCTTTTACTTCTGTTTGCTCAATCTCTTACTCCTCCTTATGAAGATCCTCTGGCTTTATTCAATTCTGAAGCTTCACTAGGTGTGAGGAACTGTGCTTTTTGCAGTTTTGAGATTTAATTAAAGGGGGAGCTGTTATTCAGAAGCTATCTTCAGATCCCAGTATCTGCTGACAGGTGTGTGGACCTCTGGAGCCCACTTCCCATTGCCTTACAATCTGTCCATGTATTGGGTGTGTATGTTAAAGAATAAGTTTCTTTTCCAAATAAGTTAAAGAAAAGAAAAGAAAAAGGAAGGAGGAAGATGAATGCATGCTGAAGAGAAAGAAGAAGATGGAAAATAGACATGTGTACCAACTAACGAATAAACATGGAAAAAACAAAGGCAGAAAAACAAAAAACCCAAAACATACAAACAATCACACAAACAAACAAAAACCCCCCATTGATATACCCTCCCTCAAAAATATCCATAAACAAACAGAAAACCTAAAAAAAAAAAATTAAAATAACAGAACCAAAGCAAGTACAAAAATATAAACAAAAACAGAAGAAAAAACTCAAGACAAACAAAAAACAAGACTTCCTTTGTGGCCATTTCTGCAACTTCAAGTTCCTTTCAGCTGCTGTCGCCGCATTAAGGAGTGGCTCCTGTCTCCAGCCCTTCCTCTCCACTCTTTGCACGGGCTGACAGGATTGCTCTCAGCATGTATCAGATGCCCCATGGACTACTGTGGGAGGAGGGTGGATCAGATCTGGACTCACCTGACTTGCTGCCACTGCTGTCAAGTCTCCCACTCAGATCTGATGTGTCTGTGTCTTTTCCATTGTGGGGGAGGAGTGTCTGTCTCTCTGAGTCTGATGAGGAGATAACCTCTGGGTCCCAGTTTAGAGGCTGAACAGACCTGTTTAAAATAAATGATATAGATGAAGATCTTCTTTCTATAGAGAAATGCAGCTCAAAGTGTTTCCTCCTCTTCTTCACTGAAACTGCCCTCAGCCTTGGGCTCTCCCACAGGATCAGCACCACAGACACTGCCATCCTCTAAGCCCCCTCAACCAAGTGCCATCTCACAGCTGTGCTGAGCCTAGCTAATGGTTGAGGCGTACTTTTTAAATAGGCGAATTTTATGGTATGTAAATTATGTCTCAATAAAGCTGCTCTGTAAAAACAAAAGACTCATTGTCCCTCAGCATTCATGTGCTCACTTTACAGCATATTACCCTATTTTTCATGTTGTTTACAACCTAGGATTGAATAAGTTAAAAGAATAATAATAGCAGAACTTCTAGCAATTTGTGGCCTATTGATACAGATGAGCCCTCCAGACTACTACAAACCCATTCGAATTCTGGATAAAATGTCACAAAATAAAAATTTTAACACATAGTCAAATGTGTAAGAATGCAAAGGGATGCCCTAGTCTCAGAATTGAAAAGGAAACCATAGGAATTGCACCAGCAGATACTCACTGACCTGTGCCAGTAGATCCTGTTGAGTTTCTGTGTATCATGGGAACAAAATGAGATTTCTGCCTACAGAATAATGAGGAACTGGAACTCAATGCAAAGTATCTCCAAAAGTCTGAAATCTGAAAGAACTGCTGGAGTAGTTAAAAAGGAATTTTCAAAAAATATACCTGATGATGAGGCATGATGGTGATAGAGCTGGTTTGAGTGTGTGAGTCACTTCATGGGTGAGTGTTCAAAAGGATGAATCTGTGTGTGTGTGTGTGTGTGTGTACGCACCCAAGTGGGTGAGTGCATGTCTGACTGAAAGGGAACACAGGAACCAGCACCCGGGGCTCTCCTGCAGAAGCAGCTGTCATTTACCACTGCTCTGAATTCGGCATCCCTGCATGCAGGAACATCTGCCATTCTTGGGACATTTCTTAGGAAGAGAAGGCAGAAATTAGTCACCACCTGGTACCTGGCACCTGGCCCGACACCACCACTCACAGCAACAGATCAGACACTGGTAGTGGAGACTGGAGAAAACTCAGGGAGGAAATCTAAAGCTGAGTCCCACTAGAGGAGAAGACGCAGGTCGTTGCCATTTTCTCTGTCCCAGAGCCCAGGCAAGATGTGCTTTAGCTTGCTCATTATGGAGCAGTCTTCATTCTGAAACCCAGGGGCAAGTTCCACACCCCTCTGGGACTATTCATGGTTGGCACAATACCCAGAGAGACAGCACTGCCAGGGCAGAATTTCAGATGCACCACCTCCCACACCGGACAGTTTACAGGTTAATGAGTGCAATTGGGGCAGGAGTCCTAGAGGCAGATGATAAGAAACTGATCCAGCCCCCTTTCCCAAGCAGTTCCAAAGGGTGTCTCACCCACATGGATAGCAGCTCACATGGAGCAGACTGAACACAGGTATGTAGAACTACCACAAAAAGTCCCAACTGACCACATGGAGAGCAGGGGGAAGGGTCTAGAGACTGGAGCCTACACCCTGCCACAGCTAGCCAAAAGCCCCTCTAGTGCTTGGAAAACATCAGAAAAAAGGAGCTTGAAGTTTCAGAAATGGCCACAAGAAGGTGATAAACACTCACAAATCTTGTTTTTTGGATGACTTTTCCATACATGATTTTGTATGTATGTGTTCTGATTTGATTTGCTCCTATTTCTCCCTCTTTTTTTTTCCATTAGGAAATAGCAGAGGTGAGTGTGTATCTTCATTTTTTGTTTTATTTTAGTTTGTTTATCCATATGTCTGCTTGCCTGTTTGTTTCCCCCTTTCTTCTTCCTCTCCATTTCCTTTCTTTTCCCTTATTTTTTTCTCTGTTCTTTTTCTTTCTCTTATACTAGTTTGGTTTCAGGGGATATATGTTCCCACTACATGGACACATTGTGTTGGTGGGAAGTGGTGCCAGGGGGCCCACACCCCAGTTAGTGGACAGTGTAATCTGCAGGTAGCCTTTTAAGTTAGTTCTCCCCATTGCACCTTAATCAAATCTCAAAACTGCAAAAAGACAGCAAAAATGCACCCCCAACCTGGTTTTAAAATTGAACAAATTCAGAGGCTCTACCTAAGGAAGCATGGGGGTTGAGCAAACAAGTGAAGACTATCCCCTGTCTCACTGAGCAATAGAGTTAAAGATGGGGAACAGGGAAAAAATTCATCACAAATTAAGAAGAATCAATGGAAGAACACAGGTATTCCCTCAGACCCCTGGAAAGACAGTGCCTGAGAATACAGACTTCAAAACTCAAACAATTAAGAGTTCCCAGAATGACTGGTCTCTAAACACAAATCCAGATGTCAAGGTAATGATGGAGAGGATGAATAAAAATGACAAAAGGCAAGAAGACAGAATGAGTGTTGATAACTGAGATTAAAGCAATAAATAAAACAGTAAACAAAATAAATAACACACTTATAAGCAAGGAAAGCACAATTAACAAGGAGGAAAAAAGAATCTTAGAGCTTGAAGACCAAAATATGGAACTAATCCAAATTGTTAGAAACATAGAAAGGAAGCTTAAAAAGATGGAGCAAAGTCTCCAAGAGCTGTGCAATTATATTGAGTCTGAACTTATGCTTGATCAGCATTCCTGAGGCAGAAAGAAAGATAGAGAACACCTTGGAACAAACATTCCATAAAGTTATCCAAGAAAACTTCCCTCATCTCATCAAAGACATGACCATGCAAACACAAGAGATTCAGAGAACCCCTGCAAGGCATCAACTGAGAAGTTCAACTCCCAGAAAAATAGTAATTCACTTACACAAGGTAGGTATAAAAGAAAAAATTTTAAAGGCAGCAAGAAAGGTCAGACTACCTACCGGGAAAGACCAATGAGAATAGCAGCAGACTTATCTACAGAAATACTACAAGCTGGAAGAGACTGGAGTCCAATCTCCAAAATTCCTAAAGATAAACAACTCCAACCAAGCTAAGTTTCATCAACAGAGAATTAAAATCCCTCCCAGATATCCAATCCCTAAGAGATTATGCTGTGTCCAGTCCAGCTCTATAGGAGATGCTTAAGATGGTATTAAGCACAGAAGAAATTTTATAAAAAAAGAACAATTATGCACTTCCCAAGAGAACAGGAAAACACAAAATCAACAGAGAATATATTGTGACTGCAAACTTGAAAACACACACATACAACAACCAAAAGTTAAAAGAAAACTAACAAACATCAGAGCCTCATGATAGCAATAAACTCTAACATTTCAATAATCAGTCTGAACATGAATGGACTAAATGCACCACTGAAATGACATAAAATGGCAAACTGGATAAAAAAGAATGACCAAACAATATGTTGCCTCCAAGAAACACATCTTACTGCAAAGGACACTCACAGACTAAAATTAGAGGATGGAAAACAAACGTTCAGGTGAACAGAAAACAAAAAGGCAGGAGTCATAATTTTAATATCAGACAGAACAAATTCAAGCTATCAAAAATTTTAAAAGACACTACATAATGATAAAAGTTTCAATCTATTGAAAAGAGATATCCATCCTAAATATATACACTTCCAACACAGGAGCACAAGAATTTATAAAGCAACTACTAAGAAAACTAAAAAAGAGTATTAACACTAACACTATCATAACTAGGGACTAAAATACCCCACTAGTGACCCTAGATAGGACATTGAGACAAAAAAATCAATAAGGACATTCAGAACCTTATCTTGATGCTTGACCAAATGGACTTAATTAATACCTACACAACACTTCACCAACAACCATGGAATATACATTCTCCTCATCATCACATGAAACATACTTCAAGAATGACTACATTCTCAGTCATAAGTCAAGCATAAACAAATTCCATAAGATTGAAATACTACCATGTACCATCTCAGACCACAGTGGAATAAAAATGAAAATCACCACAAACAAGATCCCTCCAAAACACATAAAGACATGGACATCAAACAGCACAATGCTGACCAACTCCTGTGTCAATACCGAAATCAAAACAGGAATTGAAAGATTCTTGGAAACAAATGAAAATAAAGAAACACCTTACCAATTCTGTGGGATGCCATGAAGGCACTACTAAGAGGGGAATATATAACTTTACAAACACACGTCAAGAAAATAGATCATGAATCAATGGCCTAACAAATCATTTAACAAAGCTGGAAAGAAAGATCACCAAAACACTAATTTCAGCAGAAGAATCCAGATCACCAAGTAAAAACCCAAATACAGACACAGAAGACAAAATATGATAGAAAAAAAATTAATGAAACAAAAAACTGGTCCTTTGAAAGGACAAAGAAGATTAATGAACCTCTAGCCAGAATGACAAAAAAAAGCAAAAATAAACACTTTAGAAATGCAAAAGATCAAGTCACAACTGCCCAAAGAAATAAAAAGGATTGTCAGAGATTTCCACGCACCCTTATGGAAACAGTCTAAAAACCTAAATGAAATGGAGAACTTTCTGATATCACACAATCTCCCAAGATTGGAACAAGAAGAAATTGAGACCCTAAATATACCAGTATACACAGAAAACAAATGTTTTATGTATAGAAACTCAATTTTTAAAAATAAATAAATATCACTTCTCAGTCTTTTGGCTAAGATCAAGTGTAGTATCTGTTCTTATCAATTTACAAAAGAAATATAGGCCAGGCACAGTGGCTAAGCCTGTAATCCCAGCACTTTGGAGGCCAAGGCGAGAGGATTGCCTAAGCCCAGGGGTTCGAGACCAGGCTGGGCAAATTAACGAGACCTAGTCTCTACAATAAATCAAAAATTAGCCAGGCATGGTGGTGTGCATCTGTGGTTTCAGCTACTTGGAAGGCTGAGGCAGAAGATCACCTTAGCCTAGCAGGTCAAGGCTGAGGTGACCATGAGAGTGCCTCTGCACTCCAGTATGGGCAACAGAGTGAGACTCCAAGAAAAAAAAAAAAAAAAAAAGAAATATGCCTGAAATATGGCAAGTGGAACAAAAAAGACTACATGAGTTTTTTTTTTAAATGTATATGTGCATTCAAAAAGCTTAAAAAGCCAAAATCCATAATGTTTCGATGACAGAATTAAAGATAATTTTTCCTTAAAAAAAAAAAAGTAAGCAAGAATCTTTGCAATTTGAGGAAGTTCTCTGAAACGACACACTATTTGTCCTAGTCTCTTTGTGTATAAATCTGTTCACTACAACTAGCTTGAAAAAAGCTTGTCTTGGCC
>JAPVLO010005221.1:0-11238 GCA_027257055.1 Cephalopachus bancanus | reverse complement strand
TAGTATATAACAGTTTTTGAACTCTTGAACCTTTGTATTTCATGATATTGGCAGATTTTTTTTTTTTGAGTTGGAGTCTCACTCTGTTGCCTGGACTCCTGGCCACAGCAGCGTCAACCTGCTGGGCTCCGGTGATCCTTCCACCTCAGTCTTCCAAGTAGCCAGAACTATAGGCATGTGTTACCATGCCTGGCTAATTTTTGATTTATTGTAGAGACGAGGTCTTACCAAGTTGCCCAGATGGGTCTCGAACCCATGGGCTCAGGCAATCCACCTGCCTCAGCCTCCCAAAGTGCTAGGATTATAGGCTGAGCCACTCAGCCTGGCCAGTTTTTTGATTTATTGTAGAAACAAGATCTTACCAAGTTGCCCAGGCTGGTCTCGAACTCATGGCCTCAGGCAATCCTCTCACCTCAGCCTCCCAAAGTGCTGGGATTATAGGCATGAACCACTGTGCCCACCCTGTTTTTCAATATGGCTGTACCATGTTGCATTCCAACAGCAATGTATGTCTAATCCAGTTTCTCCAAATTCTCCCTGATTCTTGTTACTATTTGTCCTTTTTAGCAATGTGAGTAGGGCTGAGGTGGTATCACATTGTGGCTTTATTTTGCATTTCCTGATGGCTAATTTTGTTGAATATGTTTTCTTTTTTTTGAGTTGGAGTCTCACTCTGTCACCCAGGCTGGAGTACGGTGGCATGCTCACTGCTACCACAGCTTCAACTTACTGGGCTTAGGCGATCCTTCCACTTCAGCCTTCCAGGTAGCTGGAATTACAACCACGTGCTACCATGCCCAGTTAATTTTTTGATTTATTGTAGATACGAGATCTCGCCAAGTTGCCCTGGTGGGTCTCGAACCCCTGGACTCAGGCAATTCTCTTGCCTCAGCCTCCCAAAGTACTGGGATTAGAGGCTTAAACCATCACGCCTGGCTGTGTGTGTGTGTGTGTGTGTGTGTGTGTGTGTGTGGTGTGTGTGTGTGTGTGAATATGTTTTCATATGCTTCTTCTGCATTAAATGTCTCTTCATGTCTTTTGCCCGTGGATTGTTTAAATTGTTTGCATTGGAATTGTTTCCTTCTTACTGTTGGGTTTTGAGAACTCTTTATATAGTCTAGATATTTGCCCTTCATCAGATATGAGGTTTGCAGGCCAGGTGCAATGGCTTGTGCTTGTAATCCCAGCATTTGAGAGTTTGAGGCTAGAGAATCTCTTGAGGCCAAGAGTTTGAGACTAGCCTGGGTAACATAGCGAGATTCCCTCAGCAAAAGAATAAAAAATGACATATGGTTTACAAATATTTTCTTCCAGTCTGTAGTTTGCCTTTTCATCCTTGTAATAAGGTCTTTCACAGAGCAAAACATTTTCAATTTTGGCTAAGTAACATTTATCAACAAATGAAAAAATGCACAACAATGTTAGTCTTTGAGAAAAAGCAAATCAAATACTAAAATGGTCAAATTAAAAAGACTGACCGGCCGGGCTCGGTGGCTCAGTCTGTAATCCCAGCGCTTTGGGAGGCTGAGGTGAGTGGATTGCCTGAGCCTGCGGGTTCGAGACCCGCCCAGGCAACTTGGCAAGACCTTGTCTCTACGATAAATCAAAAATTAGCGGGACGTGGTAGCACACGCCTGTAGTTCCAGCTACTTGGAAGGCTGGGGCGGAAGGATCGCCAGAGCCCAGCAGGTCGAGGCTGCGGTAGCGGAGCGTGCCACTGCACTCCCGTCTGGACGACAGAGTGAGACTCCAGCACTCCAGCCTGGGCAACAGAATGAGACTCCAGCTCAAATAAAAAAAAAGACTGACCAGGCCGAGTGTGGTGGCTGGAGCCTGTAATCACTTTGGGAGGCCGAGGCAAGAGGACTGCCTGAGCCCGCAGGTTTGAGACCAGCGTGGGCAACTTGGCGAGACTTCGTCTCTAGGATAAATAAAAAATTAGCCGGGTGTGATAGTGCGCGACTGTAGTTCCAGCTACTTGGAAGGCTAAGGCAGAAGAATTGTCTGAAGCCAGCAGGTTGAAGCTGCGGTGACAGTGAGTGTGCCACTGTACTCCAGCCTGGGCAACAGAGAGACTCCTACTCAAAAAAAAAAAAAAAAAAAAAGACTGACCATATTGAAGTTTTACTCCCGGCACAAAAAATAAAAAAAGACAACATCTAAAGTCTCTGGAAATTGGTGGTTCAGCCTGTAATCCCAGCACTTTGGGAGGCCAAGGTGAGTGGATTGCCTGAGCCCGTGGGCTCCAGACCCACTAGGACAACTTGGCGAGACCTCTTCTCTATAATAAATAAAAAACTAGCCAGGCATGGTAGTATGCGCCTGTAATTCCTGCTACTTGGGAGGCTAAGGTGGAAGGATTGCCAGAGCCCAGCTGGTCGAGGCTGCGGTGGCCAGGAGCATGCCACTGCACTCCAGTCTGGGTGACAGAGTGAGACTCCAACTCAAAAAAATAAAAAAATTAAAAATAAAGTCTCTGGAAATAAGCTAGGTGTGGTGGCTCACACCTATAATCCTAGTACTTTGGGTGGCACAGGTGGGAGGATTGAGTCCAGGGTTCAAGACCAGCCTAGGAAACACAATGAGACATCATCTCTCTCTCTCTCTCTCTCTCTATATATATATATATACATATATATATATATATTTTTTTTTTTTTTTTTTTTTTTTTTTTGAGTTGGGGCTCCGGCGATCCTTCCACCTCAACCTTCCAAGTAGCTGGAACTATAGGCGCGCGCTACCACGCCCAGCTCATTTTGATTTATTTTATTTTTTTTTGAGTTGGAGTCTCACTCTGTCACCCAGACTGGAGTGCAGTGGCCGCTCCCGGCCACCGCAGCCTCGACCTGCTAAGCTCTGGCGATCCTTCCGCCTCAGCCTTCCAAGTAGCTGGAACTACAGGCATGTGCTACCACGCCTGGCTGATTTTTTGATTTATTGTAGAGATGAGGTCTCGCTGCCCAGGCGGGTCTCGAACCCACGGGCTCAGGCAATCCACTCACCTCAGCCTCCCAAAGGCGCGGGATTACAGGCCATTTTGATTTATTGTAGAGATGAGGTCTCGCCCAGTTCCCAGGCAGGTCTCGAACCCGCGGGCTCAGGCAATCCACTCATGTCAGCCTCCCAAAGGCACGGGATTGCAGGCTGAGCCGCCGAGCCCGGCTCATCTCTATATTAAACAGGCCAGAGCTCAGTAAAAATGGCTATAGCTTGTGGTGTATAGACCAGGATCCACTCACTTCCTCTCCCCTCCCAATTCAGCAAGGTGGAGACTCCACTGTAGAATGTTAAGGGCAGGATTTCAGCAATTCTCTTCCCGCCCCCAGGTAGCTGTTGCTGAAGCTGAGTTCTGGGCAAATGCGGGGAGCTCTCTTCTTCTTCCCAGTTCCTGCTGGCAGGGCAAAGGCTGTAACTTGTGCGTTGCTCTGATGAGAATACAGAGGCCATCATGGCTGCCATTCTTGCTCTAAGGGTGGTGTTTCCACACTTTGGCAAACCAAGAAGGCGTGGCTTCTACTTCCCCATCCACTGCACTCTCAGCTCCTAGAGCAGAAAGATCAATTGGAGAGAATTGTGTCATTGTCCCTCCCACACCCCAGAGACTCAGCCTAGAGCTGGTGCCTTGGGGGTGGTGAAGCAGGTCTTAAGGCAGATGGCTCTAAATCTCTTCCCAGAAAAACTGACTTCATTTGCCACAGGGTGTAGGAGAATACAAAGCCTAAGGGTTCTCTCCAAAAATAGTGGAAGTTGTGATGAAAGGTATTTGGGAAGAGATTGGGTAATTAGATATATAGACTAAAATATAGTTTGGCTAGTGTGCCAAGAGAACCAGAGAGGTAGACATATGTGAGAAGCCTTTCTAGGGACTGAACAATCTCAAACATTGACAACTATCTCCTAAAAGGAGCCTGAATTAGATTGGGCTATTTTGTGAAGCAATTTATGATCAAGGGCATTGTTGAAAAGAATACGACAATCAACCAATTAGTAGGGCTTAACAACTGGGTGTGTTCAGCAAAGGGACAGTCAAAGGGATTCCTGCCAAAACCTCTGTCATCCCAGGGTGACTGTGGACATAATCCACGGCTGTAGGTCCTGGGGACAACATAAGAGTTTTAAAATTGCTAGGAAAGGGAATAGATTGTACAAAAGTAATACAGCCAGTCACTAAACAAAGTCATAGCTCCTTAAGGACAGATCACTACCCAGAGTCACAACAAAATATTATTTTAAGTTGTCCAGTTTCTCACAAAAAAAATTGACACAAAAGAAACGGTAAAGTATGACCCATAGAGTAGCCATTATAATACATTCAAAGAACTAAAGGAAAATATGGTTCACAAAGCAAAGGAAGATATGACGACAAAGTCATGTTAAATAGAGAATGTTGGCAGGGAGCTGTGGCTCACCCCTGTAATCCCAGCACTTTGGGAGGCTGAGGTAAGAGGATTGCCTGAACCTGCTCGTTCAAGATCAGTCCGGGCAACTTGGCGAGACCTCATCTCCACACTAAATCAAAAAATTGGCCGGGCATGGTGGTACATGCCTGTGGTTCCATCTACTTGGAAGGCTGAGGCGGAAGGATTGCCTGAGCCCAGCAGATCAGGGCTGCGGTGACTGCGAGCGTGCTACTGCACTCCAGCCTGGGCGACACAGTGAGACTTCAACCCCAAAAAAAAGAAGAAAAAAAAAAAGAGATTATCAATAAAGTGATAGAAATTTTGAAATTGAAAAATACAGTAACTGAAATGAAAAGGTCATTAGTAGGACTCAGTTGTTCATTTGAATTGGCAGAGGAAAGATTAGGGGACATGACCATAGAGTTCACAGTTACTATGTAAGCCAGGGAGCAGAAAGAAAAATGAATGCAGGAAAATGAATAGAGCCTATTGGACATCACCAAGCATAACTAAATATGCCTAATGGGAGTACTCAAAAGAGAGATGGAGAAAAAAAATCATAGGTTTATGGACAATTGATTTTTTTTTTTCCTCCTTTGAGTTGGAGTCTCACTCTCTTGCCTAGGCTGGAGTGCAGTGGCATGCTCACGGTCACTCCAGCTTCGACCTGCTGGGCTCAGGTGATCCTTTCACCTCAGCCTTCCAAGTAGCCGGAAATACAGGTGTGTGCTACCATATCTGGCTAATTTTTTATTTGTTGTAGAGACAAGGTCTTACCAAGTTGCCTGGGCAGGTCTCGAACCCGTCAGCTCAGGCAATCCACTCACCTCGGCGTCCCACAGTGCTGGGATTACAGGCTAAGCCACCGAGCCCAGCCGGGTAATTGATTTTTAATAAGGGTAGCAAGACCGTGTAATGAGAAAAGAACAGTTTGAATTTTTATTTTTAGTTGTAACTGTCTTCTACAAAAGAACGATTTTAAAACAAATGGTGCTGGATATTATATGCAAAAGAATGAAGTTAAATCCTACCTCACAAAATATTCAGAAATTAACTCAAAATTGGGCACAGATCTAG
This sequence comes from Cephalopachus bancanus, assembly GCA_027257055.1. Lineage (NCBI taxonomy): Eukaryota > Metazoa > Chordata > Mammalia > Primates > Tarsiidae > Cephalopachus > Cephalopachus bancanus. The sequence goes on along the minus strand of JAPVLO010005221.1, from coordinate 5,761 downwards.
GTGTAAGGGCTAAAACTGCAAAATTCTTAGCAAAAACAAGAGAAAATCTTCACGACCATGGATTTGGCATTGAAGTCCTATATATATACATCAAAATTATGAGCAATCAAAGATAAATGAGATAAAGTGAACTTTGTCAATATTAAAAACTTTTTTGCAGGCTGGGCATGATAGCTCAGGCCTGTATTCTCATTAATTTGGGAGGCAAAGGTGAGAGGATTGCCTAAGCACAGGGGTTGGAGACCAACCCAGGCAACTTGGTGAGACCGCATCTCTACAATAAATCAAGAAAAATAAGCCAGGCGTGGTAGTGTGTGCTTATAGTTCCAATTACTTGGAAGGCTGAGGCAGAAAGATCGCCTGAGCCCAGCAGGTCGAGATTGCGGTGGTCATGAGCGCGTCACTGAACTCCAGCCTGGGCGATAGAGTGAGACCCAGACTGAAAAAAAAAAAAAAAAACCCAAAAATGTTTTTGCTTCGGGGAACCCCCTCAGGAAAGTGAAAAGACAACACACAGAATGGGAGAAAATAATTAGAAATCAGATATCTGAAAAGGAACTTGTATCTTGAATATATAAAGACCTATTACAATGCAAAAAGATAAATGATCCATTTTTAATTTTTAATTATTTATTTAATTATTTTTTGAGTTGGAGTCTCACTCATTGCCCAGACTGGATTGCAGTGGTATGCTCATGGCCACTGCAGCCTCAACCTGCTCTGTCTCAGCCTTCCAAGTAACTGGAACTACAGATGCATACCACCATGCCCAGCTAATTTTTTAATTTATTGTAGAGATGAGGTTTTGCCAGGTTGCCTAGACTGGTCTCAAACCCCTGAACTCAAGCAATCCTTTCACGTAGGCCTTCCAAAGTGTTGGGATTACAGGCTTGAGCCACTATACCTTGCATGATCCATTTTTAATTTTTTTAATTTTTTAATTTTTTTTTGAGTTGGAGTCTCACTCTGTCGCCCAGACTGGAGTGCAGTGGCTGCTCCCGGCCACCGCAGCCTCGACCTGCTGGGCTCCGGTGATCGTTCCGCCTCAGCCTTCTGAGTAGTCGGAATTACCGGCGCGCGCTACCACACCTGGCTAATTTTTTGATTTATTGTAGAGATGAGGTCTCACCAAGTTGCCCAGGCGGGTCTTCAACCTGCAGGCTTAGGCAATCCACTCACTTCAGCCTCCCAAAGCACGGGATTACAGGCTGAGCCACCGAACACAGCCAGACTTTTTTTTTGACAAGGTCTTCCTCTGTCATCCAGGCTGGAGTACAGTAGTAAAATCCTAGCTTATTGCAGCCTTGGATCCCTGAGCTCAAGTGATTCTCTCACCTCAGGCTCTCCAGTAGCTGGGACAACAGGTGCACACCACCATGTCAGGCTAGTTTTCAAAAAGACATGGGGCTGGGTGCGGTGGCTCACGCATCTAATCCTAGCACTTTGGGGAGCCGAGGCAAGAGAATTGCCTGAACCCACGGGTTCGAGCCCAGCCTGGGCAATATGATGTGACCTCGTCTCTACAATAAATAAAATTAGCCAGGCATGGTGGCACTCGCCTGTAGTTCCAGCTACTTAGAAGGCTGAGGTGGAAAGATCGCCTGAGCCCAGTAGGTCGATACTGCACTCCAGCCTGGACAACAGAGTGAGAGTCCGACTCAAATAAATAAACAGATATGGGTTGGTCAGGCAAGGTGGCTCATCCCTGTAGTTCCAGCACTTTGGGAGGCAGAGGTGAAAGGACTGCCTGAGCTCAGGCGTTGGAGACCAGCCTGGGCAGCATGGCGAGATCTTGTTTCTACAATAACTCAAAAAATTAGCTGGATGTGGTAGTGTACACCTGTAGTTCCAGCTACTTGGAAGGCTGAGGAGGAAGGATTCCCTAAGCCCAGCAGGTCAAGGCTGTGGTAATTATGAGCATGCCACTGCACACCAGCCTGGGCAACAGAGTGAGACTCCAATTAAAAAAAAAAAAAAGACACGGGACTTGTTATGTTCCACAGGCTGATCTTGAACTCCTGGACTCAAGTAATCTTTCCTCGCGAATAGATACTTCTTCAAGGAATATATACAAATGACCAAGAAGCACACAGACATTTGCCTGGCATTGTTAGCTATCAGGAAATGCAAATAAAAACTCCAATTAGATACTGCTTTATACCTAGCAAAGTGGCTAGAATAAAAATTCAGATGATAATAAATGTTAATGCAGGTGTAGACAAAATAGAACTCTCATAACACTGCTGGTGGGAATGTAAAGTGGTGCTGTGACTTTTTTTTTTTTTTTTGAGTTGGAGTCTCACTCTGTCATCCAGGCTGGAGGGCAGTGGCACGCACATGGCCACCGCAGCCGTGATCTGCTGGGCTCAAGTGATCCTTCTGCCTCAGTCTTCCAAGTAGTTGGAATTACAGGCACATGCCACAACGCCCGGCTAATTTTTTGTAGAGACGAGGTCTCAACAAGTTGCCTGGGCTGGTCTTGAACCTGTGGGCTCAGGCAATTAAATCACCTCAGTCTCCCAAAGTGCTGGGATTACAGGCTGAGCCACCAAGTCTGGCCTTATTACATTTTTTTTTTTTTTTGAGTTGGAGTCTCACTCTGTTGCTCACACTGGAGTGCAGTGGCCGCTCCCGGCCACCGCAGCCTCGACCTGCTGCTCTCCGGCGATCCTTCCGCTTCAGCCTTCTGAGTAGCTGGAACTACAGGCGCGCACTACCACGCCCAGCTAATTTTTGATTTATTGTAGAGAAGAGGTCTTGCCAAGTTGCCCAGGCGGGTCTCAAACCTGCAGGCTCAGGCAATTCACTCACCTCAGCCTCCCAAAGGCGCGGGATTACATGCTGAGCCACCGAGCCTGGCTGCTTATTACATTTTTAATTTGAATTTTTTTAAAGACAGGGTCTCACTTTGTTGCCTAAGGTGGAATGTAGTAGCATGGCCACTGCAGCATAGAACTCACACCTGGCTAATTAAAATAAAGTTTTATTTGCTTTTATTCTGATTGGTTCCCCCCCAAAAAAAAAAACAAATAAGTAAAGTGATTTTTTGGTAGAGATAAGCTCTCACTTTGGTCCTGCCTTGGTCTCTCAAATCATTGCAATTATAGGCATAAGCTACCACATCCAGTCTGTTTATGTGCTTATTTATTTTATTTTATTCTATTTTTTTTTTGAGTTGGAGTCTCATTCTGTCGCCAGACTGGAGTGCAGTGGCCGCTCCCAGGCATCCCAGCCTCATCTGCTGGGCTCTGGCGATCCTTCCAACTCAGCCTTCCCAGTAGCCAGAATTATAGGCGCGCGCTACCATGCCCGGCTGATTTTTTTATTTATTGTAGAGATGAGTTCTCCCTGCCCAGGCGGGTCTCGAACCCGTGGGCTCAGGCAATCCACTCACCTCAGCCTCTCAGAGGCGTGGGATTACAGGCTGAGTCACCGAGTCCAGCATGCTTATTTATTTTAAAGATGTGGGGTACGATTCAGGATTAGGTATCCAAGTGGTCATCGAACAGGTCAGGTTTGGGTCTCCCTATTGTCCCCACTTCCCCTGATTTGAGATCAGGTCCCTTTTGATGTTATGTGCCCCCTTCCCTTATGTGTGTTTTATCTTATTTATTTATTTATTTGAGTTGGAGTCTCACTCTGTTGCCCAGGCTGGAGTGCAGTGGCATGCTCACCATCACTGCAGCCTCGACCTACTGGGCTCAGGTGATCCTTTCCTCCTCAGCTTTTTGAGTAGCTGGAAATACAGACACGCAATACCACATCCGGCTACTTTTTGATTTATTGTAGAGATGAGGTCTCGTCAAGTTGCCCAGACTAGTCTCGAACCCGTGTGCTCAGGCAATCCTCTCACCTAGCCTCCCAAAGTGCTGGGATTATAGGTATGGGTCACTTGCTGGCCTATTTTTTTTTTTTTTTTTTTTGAGTTGGATCCTCACCCTGCTCCCAGGCTGTAGTGCTGTGACATGCTCATGGCCACCACAGTCTTGACCTGCAGGGTTCAGGCGATCCTTCCACCTCAGCCTTCCAAGTTGTCGGAGTTACAGGCATGTGCTACCATGCCCAGTTTATTTTTTGATTTATTGTAGAGACAAGGTCTCACCAAGTTGTCCAGGCTGGTCTTGAACCCCTGAATTTAGGCAATCCTCTCGCCTTGGCCTCCCAAAGTGCTGAGATTACAGACTTGAGATGCTGTGCCCAGCTGGGCTAATTTTTAAAATTTACTTATTGTAGAGTCGAGGTCCTCATCAAGTTGTCCAGGCTGGTTTCAAACCGCTGGACTTAGGCAGACCTCTCGCCTCTGCCTCCCAAACTGCTGGGATTACAGGTGTGATCCACTGCATCTGACCAAAATTTTCTTTTGTGTGTGTGTGTGTGTGTGTGTGTGTGTGTGTGTGTGTGTGTATCTTTTTGATTTGCTGTTGGTTGAATCCACAGATGTAGAATCTGTGGATATAAGGACCAGCTGTATAGCATACTTTTTGCCTTTACATAAATTAACTTTTGTTTATTATATTATTATTTTTTGAGTTGGAGTCTCACTCTATTGCCCAGACTGCAGTGCAGTGGCAAGCTCATAGCCACTGCATTCTTGACCTGCTGGGCTCAGGCGATCCTTCCGCCTCAGCCTTCCAAGTAGCTGGAACAACAGATGCACGCCTGGCTTATTTTTTGACTTATTGTAGAGACGAGGTCTAACCAAGTTGTCCAGGCTGGTCTCAAACCCCTGGGCTCAGGCAATATTCTCGCTTTGGCCTCCCAAAGTGCTGGGATTACAGAATTGAGACACTGTGCCCTGCCATAAATTAACTTTTTTTTTTTTTTTTTGAGTTGGAGTCTCACTCTGTCGCCCAGACTGGAGTGCAGTGGCCGCTCCCGGGCACCGCAGCCTCGACTCGCTGGGCTCCGGCGGTCCTTCCGTCTCAGCCTTCCGAGTAGCCGGAATTACAGGCGCGCGCTACCACGCCCGGCTAATTTTTTGATTTTATTGTAGAGGTGAGGTCTCGCCTGCCCAGGTGGGTCTCGAACCCGTGGGCTCAGGCGATCCACTCACCTCAGCCTCCCAAAGGCGTGGGATTATAGGCTGAGCCACCGAGCCTGGCTATAAATTAACTTTTTAAAGTTCAGTGAAAGCAGGGTGGCATGGTAGCTCATGCCTGTAATCCCAGCACTTTGGGAGGCTGAGGTGAGAAGACTGCTTGAGTCCAGGGGTTTGAGACCAGCTTGGGCAACTTGGCAAGAGTTTGTCTCTTCAATAAATCAATAAATTATCCTGGTGTGATGGTGCAGACCTGTAGCTCCAGGTACTGGAAAGGCTGAGGTAGAAGAATTACCTGAGCCAAGCAGGTTGAGGTTGTAGTGGCTGTGAGCACTCCAGCCTGGGCTACAGAGTGATATCCAACTCAAAAAAAAAAGAGTCCAGTGACTTTAGCACAAGGTTACTTGATGACATTAAGCAAATACTTTTCTGGTTAAATGCTAAGGACCATATTGCAATGGGTGAAAGCTTGAAATGGGAGAACTAAAATAACACATTTAGCTTTCAGGAAGTTGTATCCTTATCTATACTCAGGTCCTACTCTTGGTAATTCCCACCACAGTTCCTGGTAGGTGGGCTGAATCCACTTTCGTAAATGTGGGTAGCAGGGGACTCCAACTATAGAACTGGCATAGACAAAATCAATTCTTCCTTCTTCTGTCCAGTAGCTGTGGCTGACGCCTGTAATCCCAGCACTCTGGCAGTGGATGGCTAGGACCCAGG